>CAUYPK010141313.1:0-60868 GCA_963574355.1 Loris lydekkerianus | reverse complement strand
CGTAGCAACGACTCAGCAAGGCCCGGCCTGAAACTGCCTCTACCTAGATACAGCCAATGTGGTACCATGCCACTGGCCCGACCCTGTCACTCACCTCTTCCCCCGCCTTCTTTCCCTGCCCCTTCTCCACAATAAAACAATAAATAAATTCAAAAAAAAAAAAAAAAAAAAAAAAAATTTCCTGGAGACAACAAACAGTCCATGGCAATGTAAAATGTTAACAATAGGGAAAGTTAGGTGAGAATACAGAACTCCAGAGAGTTACTATCTTTGTAACTTTTATGTAAATTTTAAAAGGATTCCAAAATAAAATGATCCATTGGTTGGGCACAGTGAAAAAAAAAAAAAAAAAAAAAAAAAAAAAAACAAGCTAAAAGTTTGGCTGACAGTAATATGATTTTGCTTTGCCCTTCCCCTGCCGCCACCTTTTCCTTCCTTTACTGAGGACTATTTTTTCATTTTAAAGAGTGATTTTATGATCATCAATCCTCTTACCATGCAATTCTACTTCTAGGAAACTATGATAAGGAACAATTCTGAAATGTTGAAAAAAACTTTCAAGAATTGGAGTATTCAATAGTGCAGCATCAAAAACAACATAATGCGCCACAGTGGGGACATGGCTAATTAATTACAGGGAATTCATACAATAGGACAATATGTCACATTACAATATGATTACAATGGCAGTTATGGGTATCAAGAGTTTAGGAACTGGCTTGGTGCCTGTAGCTCAGCGGCTAGGGCACCAGCCATGTACACCAGGGCTGGCAGGTTCGAACCCAGCCCAGGCCTGCCAAACAACAATAACAACTACAACCAAAAAATAGATAGGCATCATGGCAGGCGCCTGTAGTCCCAGCTACTTGGGAGGCTGAGGCAAGAGAATTGCTTAAGCCCAAGAGTTTGAGGTTGCTGTGAGCTGTGACGTTACAGCACTCTACTGAGGGAGATGTCGTAAGACTCTGTCTCAAAAATAAATAAATAAATAAAAGAGTTTAGTAACAAAGAAAAATGTTCATGTTGCAATGGCAAATGTAAAACGGACCCACTTGCAAGTTCTAGGTCAGGAAGTAAGGTGCCTGGCCAGGAGAGTGATCATGACCCCTCTATTTGGAGCAAAGAGAATGCTTGGCACCCAGATATCACTGCTCCCATGGAAATCCTAGGACAGAGGGAACATTGCTTTTCGAGCTCCTCTCCACTGGGGAGGAGGGGTAGGAAGAGTGAAATCTATGTTAGAAGAGACTTAAAAAGCTATGGTCCAGCGCTCCTTCTCTGTTTGTAATTGGGGAAACGGAGGCCCTAAGAGAGGAAGAGATTTTCCCACGGTCATATAGTAAGACACGAGCACAATTGCGTTCAGTGATTTTTCCTCTGCATACTAAGGACAATTATCCTTCTGGGGTCAACCTGGCCCCAGAAGGGCTAAGAGGCTAGGCAGGACTCCAGTGAGAATCTGATTGTTGATCCAAAAGTTGTTCCTTGAAATTTCCACATTATTCTTCTCTAATTCTGATTCGGGGGAAGCAGCATTATAATGAGGAAATGTGGTTCTCCCAGTCCACACAAGGAGACAGAGGAAAGAGGCATTTGCAAGTAGGAGGCCCATGCCCTGGAGGAGACGTCATTGTTAGCTCCCCAAATCCACTCGTGCAGCTGGATCTCTGTTCTGAGTGAACGAAGGGCAAGAACATAAACATATGTGTCTGTGTCACTTGAATCCAAGCCCAGGTCTCAGTTTTCTAGGAGCCTGGGAGTCTTAGGTCTTCTGCCATATGCTCTGTCCTATAATGCAGGGAACCAAGAAGAAATCAAAGGCCTCTTTCCTTTACTTTGTCCCTGAAGAGCTATTTTCTCAATGAAGTCGGTTTCCTGGGATAGATCCTGAGCTTCTCTGAGGTTCTCAGAGGTCTATGCTCCTCCCAGAGCACAGCCCAAGGCCTGGCACTTGGTGGAGGCTCAATTCAAGTGGGGGTTGGAGAAAGGGAGTAAGGAGAGAAGAAAGCAGGGAGGTATTGACGGATTGTACCCTTTAGGATTTACCTTTTCTTTGACACCAGAAACATAAGAAGGAAGCCAGCCTGGATGAGACTCAGAAGCTCATGGAATCCAGGATTGAGCCCTGGATGGAGAGTTCAGATGACTTAGTTTTACACCAACTCTAAGGCATGCAACAATGGAAAGATCCTAGGCTAGAGGGCTAGATATTAAAGAACAGTTCAAAAGGTATTAATTTTTTAAATTTTACAAGATTTATGCTTTGGGAAAAGGAGAGCTTTATTTCTCATAAAGGGTAGTAACCTGTTGGGTGGGCATTCCAACATGCTGAAGAAAAGAGCCAGCACAGCCAGAAGACAGGCACATGTGCTTCAAAGAGAGACAAAAGGGCACGAGATTTTATACTCAGGGGATAGGAAGAGTTATGAATATTTATGAAGGGAAATCATATGCATGTATATGTATAATTGTGCTTTATTTCTCCTACCCCACCCTGGCTGGGAATTTAGTTTTAAGGTGTTTCTGGGCCCTCCTAGTCCAGAGGAGGGCTTAGAGAGATGGTTTAGAATTTTATTTTTGGTTTCAATCCCTGGTTTTGGCCTAGATATGCCAGAGGCAGTAGCAGTAGCCAAACTTTATTTTATTCGATGGTTGACGGGTGGAGCAGCTATTTGTCCTACGTCTATTTAGGGCCTTGGTGGGACTTTATGGCCCAGGAGGGGTTTAGAGCCAGAGAATGTTTGAGGACAGACAGGAATGGAAGTAGATGGGCACTTATCAACCCCAAAACTTTTTAAGTTATATTGCTGAAAACCAAAAGCTGAACACAGGTTATAAAACTAACTTATCTGTCAGTATTAAGGTCCTGAAGTCTTGGTGATAGTTACAGACTTGTAGAAATTAGCCATATACATAAATCGTTATTTTAAGACCATTCTATCCCTTCAACTGGCTTTGCAGCCTCACATGCCTCCCTCTTGCAAGTTAGTCCCTGGTCTAACTAGAGGGACTAGTGGGAGGAGGGTCTGCCTGTATAATGACAGGACATTAGCAATGGAAACAAGCCCGGCCCAGTGAGATTGTAGAAGAGGAAGGCTCGCAGGGTCTCGTGGATTAGCTCTAGTCTTCAGCATCCTATAAGTCTTGTTTTCTTGGAAGTAAAATGAGAAATAAATTACAGTAATAATTTCACAATTAAAGAAGAAGAATTAGGGTGTTAAAATGGGAAAAGGAACTTATCCTGTTAGTCAAAGGAAAACATCGTGAAGAAAATTATAACTTTTTTTTGTTTGTTGTAATCAACAGAATTTAATACAAACTTTGGATAGACAATAAAAAACTTAAAAACAAAAGGATAAGCTAGGATTTAATAATGGGCTTTTGCTTTGTTTCTGAGACATAATTTTCTATCTTTAATTTCTCATTTTTATTAAAGACAAATTATAGTAGGGCCAACTTATTTATAAAATAAATTTTAGGCTTATTATACTAGGTTTGATAATTTGCATAAACAATTACAGTAAGAATGGCCTTTTTAAAAATCAGCTTGGCTGGAAACAACCCCTCCCCCTTATTTGTTTTTAGGAATATCAGATTACTTAAAAGTTACTGCAGCCAAGCCAAAGATTTAATTGCCTGTAATACTTATATGAATTGGAAGATTCTTCTTTTTGGAGGTCCCAGGGTAGCTTGAAATCTTGAACCTGTAACATTCTTTACTTACCACACGTCAGGAAATGTTATAGATGAGGTATCAGATCAGTATTTTCTCCAGACGGTTTTTATTGGCCTTAATAAAGTCAACCTGATTCCTCAAAACAGTCTGAGCATATTTGAAAATACACCATTGTAGTCAAAGCCCTGGTAAAATAACCAGTATCTCTAATTCAGTCCTATCACAAAAGAAAAACCAATGTTTATTGAACTTATGTAAATAACTATATTGCCATAAAATAAGAATATTTCGATAGTTTTTAAATTCTGGAGAAGTCAAGTAGAAAAATAAATGTTTCAAGTTGTTTACAAAATATGCTTTACTAATTTGTCATAATCTATAAATGGCTCAAAAGAAGGGAAAAAGTTTTCTTATCTTTTGGAAAATAAAGGAGTTAGCAATGTTTTAAATGAATGGTTAAAAAAAATTAGTTCAGTCCCATATAATTCTTGTTTTTCTTGAAGTTGGGTTAGCAATCCTCAGAAATGCATCAGATTTTTTTGTTTTTGTTTTTAAAATAAGCCAGTTTCAGGGCGGCGCCTGTGGCTCAAGGAGTAGGGTGCCAGCCCCATATACCGGGGGTGGAGGGTTCAAGCCCGGCCATGGCCAAAACTGAATAATAATAATAATAATAAGCCAGTTTCAATAGAGTCTGGAGGGCACTTCACTGAGGTGTCTAACATCTTCAAGTGGAGTGGAAAAATAAGCATAGAAAAATATAGAAAAATAAGTATTTTTATATTTTAAAAGTAAGTATTACATATAGAAAAGTAAGTATTAATATTTGGAACAGTTCACCCTGGAGTCTATGTGCCACGTGACGTGTTTGTAGAGCCTCTGAAAGAGGTGGTGGCAATTCCATTAAGTCAAAATCAAAAAATTGAAGAAGAGTTTGAAAACATTATGTGGAGACTTATAGTTTGGGAAAAAATTCAGTATTCAGTCTCAACCACGTGATCTCAAAAATTAGTAGGATTGCTAACCCAACTTCAAGACAAAACAATTATATGTGACTGAACTAATTTTTTTAAATCATTTGTTTAAAACATTGCTAACTCCTTTATTTTACAGAAGATAAGAAAATTGTTTTCCTTCTTTTAAGAAGAAATAAAGTAAAATAATAATCATGGATGAAAAAAGTTTTAGAATATCCACAACTAAAAAACATCAACTGACAAAGAAAACTTGGCTCTTTTTGAGGCATTTAACATCATAGCCATAATTATTATTGATAACATATATTAAAGCACATCAGAATTTCAGGAATCTTATACAATTTTGGAGCATATATTAGTAACATGTTTATATAAATTTAACCCAAAGAAAGTTAAATACCATTTTATATTTGATGATGCTTCCTGTATAATTTTAACAGACCAAATAAGCCAAGTGTGTTTCCCTTAGATTTTTAGTACCACTAATATTTAGAAAGCTACTTTGAGGCCAAAAAGATGATTTAGAAGTTTTGATTTTGGAAAGTTTTTAAATATCAAAGGTTTGAAAACAACTTTGTAAAACAAGATTATAGGTTACTATAAAGTTATTTATTTAGTAAAAGTGAATAATTCAAAAGATTTTAAAAGTGAAACTTGTATTTTTCCTGAAAAAAAGCCATATCCAATTTTTTCATATCTTAAATATAGAATTGTTCCTCTTACACCTAGTTGTTTTACAGATATGTTAATTATAATATTAACTCTTAGTAACCCTTACTTTTGATGAAAAGAAATTGGAAGTTAACGTAACTTTGAGCTATTATTAGTTCTCATTTTTATATTACCACATCAAAAGATTTTTAGTTTTCTATGTCATATAAAAATAAAATGTCAAAGTGTACAAACTAAAACCTCCATCTAACAATTAATGTTTTTGTATTCTACCTTACATATAAACAACTCAAATATTTCCTGATCATTTTAATTCAACATAATATGACTTTTTTAACATAATATGACTTAAGATTTTAAATTACTAAAAAGAATTTTAAAATTATAACAGATACCATCTCCAATGTCCTTCTCCATCACGGTAGGTCTTAACTAGCTCCATGGTACCCTCGATGGCTATAGAGGGCAAGCCCATGTCCTCAACTTACATACCAGGTACACCTGGTACAGAACAAAAGACGAGATGCCTAGAGGGTCTAGCTCCTTCCAGAATAGGCAGGTAGCAAAGCTGGGAAGGAAGGAGGAGCCATATCAGGCCTGGGTGTGTCTTGTAGCTCTTGGTCTGGGCACTGAAAACATGGCCTCACCATGGCTTCCTATCCAGACCACCAACAATATAAGTTTGTCATTGACTATACCTTAGCCCTTTATATACAAAAAGCCTCATGTGTCTCTTATAGGTGAAAGAAAATAGGAAATTAAAGGTTGAAAGAGGGAGAGAGAGGAAAAGGCTTGACTAGTTAGCAAAAGCTGGTCTTGTTAAGCAAATACCAAGGGCCTTACGAGTAAGAGAGAACAGAGGGCAAATGTTTCTTTTCAGACCTTTAAAAACGGAGACTCCTGATTTTTTTCTTCTTTTGATTGGGAAAAGATAGTTCTGTATATATATATATATATATATATATAGAGAGAGAGAGAGAGAGAGAAAATATATATATATTCTAATAAAAGATAGTTTTGTAGCAATTATTTTAAAATATATTAAAGAAATATACCTTTAAGCAAAACATTCTCAATCTCCTTAGTTTGTTTTGAAGCTAAAAGTTCACATGTTAAAAGCCAAACTGATAGTTTTGGTGAAATTTGAGTTAGAGGTTATTAAGCAATGGATAAAAGAGTGAGAAAAAGAAAAGCAAATTGGGATAACAAGGAAGAAAAACACAAAATGTAAACATATCATACCTTCTTTAGTTAATTTCTTGGTTCCGTGAATCAATCAGTTTAGTTAAGCAGCTGTGTCCCATTCTAGGAGCTGCCATAACAGAAGAGTTTTTAAACAAAACAAAAAATCCCAAAGGTCAATATTTGGGGCAATTAAAAAAAAAAACTGAGAAGGAAAACATTGTTTAGGAGCAGAGATGGAAAGAGAGATAAAAAAGAAAAGAGTTACTCTAAATATTTCAAATGTACCATTTTTCCCCCTCTTTTAACTTTAAATCATTAAGGAAGGCTATGAGGGAACTTTGATCCTATTTGGAAAACTTGAAACATCAACTGTAGCCTTATCTTCACTGTTTTGGAAGGTTTGGAAGCCTCTTTGTTTTAACTGAGTGCACAAATAAACTAGAGGTCTCATAAAATTTTATTGTGGCTGGCAAAGCTTTAGGTCATTTTAGGTTATATTTCAAACATTCACAAGAATTTTTTTATAGTTTGTTAAGCATGTCAGTTAGTAGTGTCTCTGGCGGTAGATCAGAGACCATTTTCTTAGAATCAAAATTTTTATAGATGCACTTACCTTTATGAGAGCGTCCTCTCCACATGCCAAAACATAAGTGTCCTCATAAACTCTTGGGGACCAGCTGAAGCCAAATGTGTTCCCCCCAAACCTGGGACCTACAAAACAGTCATTCCTTCCAGACCCCAAATGGAAGGAACCAGGAAAACCGGGGGAGACCCCTAAACCCAAGGGTAAGACAAACATTTCCTCTGCGGTCTGGAATGGAGGGAACCGGAACTGGAGAAAGGTGAAGGGAAATGGCAGAGGCTCCATCTTCAACCTAAAAGCAGGAGCTCTTGGATCCAGGGGAGCTTACCTGAGTTTCTCCAGCAAAGTCAGGGAGACAACTGAGCTAATCAGCGACCTGTACAGACTTCGGTGTGTGGACCTCTGATTGCACTGGGGAAAACTGGGGTTCTCCCGGGGTACCTTTGTGATGGTCATTTGTTAATGAACAACAACAAAAAAAAATTAGCAAAGTTTATACTTTGGAAAAAGAAGAGCTTTATTTCTCATGAAGAGTAGCAACATGTTGGCCATCTCTACATGTTGGGAAACAAAGCCCTGGGCAGAAGCCAGGTATATGTGCTTCAAAGAAGAGGCAAAAGGGAATAAGATTTTATGCTGAGCAGGGTAGTCACATATACATATTCAACAAGCTGTAGGAGTCATGAATATTTATGAAGGGAAGTCATAGGCTTGTAATTGTGCTTTTTTTTTTTATTAAATCATAGCTGTGTACATTAATATGATCATGGGGCATCATACACTAGTTTCACAGACCAGTTGATACATTTATGTCACACTGGTTAACATAGCCTTCCTGGCAATTTCCCATAATTGTGCTTTATCTCTTCTACCCTCTCATAGCTGGGAACTCAGGGCCCCCTTGGCCAAGAGCAACTGTTCAGGTAGCAGAGGCCTTAAGATTTTATTTTTAGTTCACCGAGGAATGTACAGGTATTGTGTGTAAGTGCCAAGGTCCACGGAAAGGCTTCACCCTGGTCCTCGGCACACAGCAAATGCACACCGAATTACTCAGTGGCAGCTGTTATCAAGTGGTAAAGGAGTTACAGGAGCAGGGGTCTGCTGTCACATTGCTTGGGTACCAATCCTGATGTCACCTCCCTTATTGACTATAAGTAACCTATTTATAACTCATTTCTACTTCTGTAAAACAGCAAACTGGGAATAATCATAGCCCCTTGCTCATGGGGTTGTTGTCAAGATTAACTTAAAGTATTAAGTTAATACTGAAGCCAACTCAAATGGCTTCTCCCCAGGCTTTTCTCTATGAACATCCAGGAAACATTAACTATTGCCCCACAGGGTTCCTCATGCTCATTTTAAGTGATGGAAGGAATTATTATTGTTATTATTTACCACTCCTACCCCACCCCAGCCACCTTAAAGGAGAAATGGGCCCCCCAATGGAGTACTTTATTTAGTTAAATAGGGTGCTAGGTAGGGATGTGAATTTTGTGAGATGAGAAAGGGTTACATTGTATTGCTTAAAGGAATAGAGGGGCTTGAAAGATAAAGTGGGGGAGGTTAAATAATGGGACAGAAGGATAGAAAAGAAAAAGACAATCTGTGGCTGAGAAAGAGGTAAGAGTGACATGGCTACCATCAGTTTTGAATCCAACTAAAAATCTACAAAGAACAGAATCTTATTCTACAGGCAATAGACATATTCTGCAGTCATAGATGAATTTCAACCAAGAAAGCAAGACGGTCCGATGTGAAAGAGGATGGATGGGAGAGAAGGAGAGTGGTTATTTGACGTGTGAGCAAGTGACATGTTTCTGCAAGTTGTACGGCCTAGGCTGGCTTCCAGGGGATGGAAGTACTAGGACAGGGCCATGGAAGAGGTGTCCCTTCTCAAGTACAGGCGGGGCTCGAACAGAACTGGAGGAGGGTGGGGAGGAGGGAGAGGAGGAGCAGCTCTCGTTCAGTTATTCAAGGTGCCCAGTGGAGAGTATAGAGAAGGTGGTCAGGGTAAATGTAACTAAGCAGGTGGCATTTCAGCAAAGATTTGAAACAAATGAGAGAATTAGTCATCCAGATATCTAGGGGGAAATGTCTTCAGGCAGAAGGCATAACCTGTGCAAAGTCCCTGAGGCAGGAAGCGTTTGGTGTGGGGCAGGAGCATCTGGTACAGAGGAAGCAGGAGGGACAGAGGTAGGAGCTGAGCTCAGGGAGGTGAACCCAGCAGACTATGCTGGGTCCTGTCGGAGGGACTGGGGCTCTTATGCTGCTTATAGCGGGGACACGATCTGACTTATGTTTTAAGAGGAGCACCCTGCATATGATGTGGAACATGGGGGGATTGGAAGTGGAGTGAGAGGAGGCAAGAATGGAAACAAGGAGACCAGGTAAGAGATTATCTTGGTCCAAGCGCAGAAGGACAGCAGTGGAAGTGGTGACAAGGTGTTGCGTTCTGAATGTTTTTGAAAGGTGGAGATAAGGGCTCAGCTGTAAGTGTGAGAGAAAGAGGAATCTGGGGACACCCATGGTTTGGGCCTGAACATCTCTCAGCAGCACTGTGTAGAAGGTGTGCAGGTGTCTGTGGGTCATGTGACTGGACGCTGAAATGAGACTGTACCACAAAGATAGTTCTTGAACTTCTCTAACTCCATTTCTTCTTCTGTAAGAGAGGACATAGAGTAATGACCACACAGGGTTGTTAATAGCACTGAGTGAATTAATACCCACAAAGTGCTTAGAACTGCTCTGGAAACAGCACATGCAGGGAAGTGGCATCATCACTGCTCCTATTCCCAACTGTATGCTGATGACAGAGACGCTCTGCATGACCTTCTATACTGACTTTCACTTTGGGTGCTTCCTAGGTGTTCTCTGATGGGGTTTGACCTGAATCGTCACTGGCTGGACCCCTCACCCTGGGCGCACCCTACCCTACATGGTGTGAAACAGCTCATCGTCCAGATGTACAATGACCCGGTGAGTAACTGGATGTCCTCAGCTGCTGGTCTGTGGCTTGATCTGGGAAAGGGAAGCGTGACACTGGGAAAGCCACCAGGAGCTGCAAATTAGTACTCCATGGTCAGAGCCAGGGAGGCACTGGGTACTGACAGGCCCAGGTCCATTCCTTCTCCCCTCATCCTTCACAGATACTGGGTCTGGAAGATCTTGTCTCACGAGATGAAGGAAACATATGGGAGCATATCCATTTTTGCCAGGCCTCTCTGGTTACAAGTTAAAGAAACACAATGTGAACTTGAATTATTGTAAGCAAAACAGAGAATTTGTTAGAAGAGCACTAAGGGAATGTCATATAACTGAGGTCTATAGACTGGCCACCTCCACATGCCAGGAACATGACTGCCACATGTCATATCCAGGGGCTGTCACAAAACAGTGACTTACCCTCATTTTTAAGTTATAAATTCCAAAAGGATTGTGATTGGCCTAGTTGAAGGATGTGTCCCCCTCTCAGAAAGTCAACTCTGGCCCAAGAAGAAAGGACATGTGAGGATAGGGCAGCCTTACTGGAAATGCATGGTTGGAGTCAGGAGGTGGGGTGGCACCTGTTCCCAGAAGAAAGAACAACAGCTGTGCACACCAAGTTTGCTCACAGGGGCAAGTTCCTATCTATAAAAAATAGGAGAAGACAGTGGGGTTTCATAGCTTAGAGAAAGGCAGCCAACCACAACCATGCTATTTCTGAAGAGCTATTGGATAAAGGGCAGGACAGATCTTTTTTCAGATGGGGGACATGGGAAGAGGTGGGGTATATAAATGAATAGAACTTTTAAAAAAATAGAGCTGCCAAAGGATGGGGGGGGGGGAGCAGCGTGAGCTATGAGCTTTGCCTTACTAAAAGTGTTCAACTTTTAGTCAAAAATAGTGCCGACAGTAAAATCAAAAGTGTGAACAACGGGTCTAGTGGAATCACACCTGAGTCCTTTCCAGCTCTGATGACTGGTTTTAGGACCCCTTGACTGCTGTCGGGTGACAAATAGAGAGTGCTAAGACAGCGAGGGTCACAGGTTTGGGGTGCTTCAGAGATGCTCCAATGTAACTCATTCTCCTTTCCCTCGTTGAAGATGCCAATAAAAATACCTGAATCAAAGAGCAACATATATATATTGATCAGGCAGAAATGTGTGCTTAAAAACAATGCATATTATTAGAGCAAGGATTCATGAAATAGTGAGTCCTTAGGTGCAGTCAGATCGTGGTTATGAAACTCAACTGTTATCTTGGTCTTCCTGTGTGAGCCTTGCTTTCCACCGTCCCTTCAGAGCCCACCTTCTGTGTCAAGGCTTACACAGCTTCAGGATATTTGCTTCCTTCTTTGTCTATAAAGGAAGATGGTATCTGTGCTCACCAAATCCCTTTACTACCCTGAACTCTCAGTGCCACCTGATCAGCTTTCCCTGCAGAAAGCAGCTGCTTCTGATGGTCTAGGGAAGTATGTTTGGTCCACTGAGTTCTGCCTGTCCAGGCTTCTGCATTGAATGAAATTTCCCTGATAGAATCACAATGCCTTCTCCTGCTATCTCCTCAAAGAGAATAAGCTCCTACATTTTTTTCTGGTCTGATTGATAATAGATACTCAATAACTTTGTGTTAAATTGGATTGGACTGAACACGGAAAATTCTACTATGCCAAATATAATATGGTTCACAGACACAAAGCAGCAATTCTCAGAGGGGACAGTGAGACGTGGTGAAGGGCAGACACTGAGCTGGAAGAGTTACGGAACTGTGGAGCACGGTGGTGTTTTCCATGAGTCCCCAGAGAGAACTGGGTGGTGATTGAGGGCGGGGAGGGAGGAGGAACACAAGAGAAGGGGGTCGGCGTTGCTAACAAGAGAGAGGCTTCACCTGCCATTGCCATGGTCAGGTAGAAGTTACTGATTTACTCACTAACAGCTGGGTACTTGGTCAGAGATATTAGGAAATGACTGTGCCATGAATAGATTGATCATCAGCTGATCGAATCCTAACAAGTACACCTTGGGTACTGAGTTAGCTGGGAAAGCCATTTTCTTACTGGAGTCCCTCCTTTCTGCCTCAATCTAGGGCACAGGGCACTCACAGGAGTCAAACTCACCTAGAACAGGGTCCCAGCTCCCTCTGTCTCTCTTCCCCACTCCCTGTTTCCTTGCCCAGTTTCTTACTCAATTTTTCTTCCTTTTTTCTGCCAAATATTTATTTATATAACAGCTTTCTGTATGCCAGCCAGTGCAGTTCTAACAGTGTAAAAAAAACCCTAACCCTTGCATATAAGGGGTAAATAGGCTTTAAAGTAAATATTGATAAATATAGATTATAAAATGTGTCAGGGTTACCAAAAACAAAAACAAAGTATGACTGACTTATAGGTAGAGCAGTAATAAGTCTTGGCTTTCCTGGGGAAGTTCTGCTTTACACCTGTTGTCCTAAAGTATTTTTAACTCCCCTTTACTCTTAAAAATGTCCAATTTGGATGAGAAATTATATGCTCTCTCCAGTTAAAAGCAACATGAAAGCACCTAGCACAGTGCTGGTGGGTAGCAGACCCTCAACAAACATCTGGATCTGACTCAAACTCGTGTTTGACATCAGGCCTCATTGTGCCCAGCTGCAAACACTGCAGTGCCCAGAACATGTGCCCTCATAGCTGTAACTGCATTTCTCCTCTTGATCTTTACTGTCACATACATAACCATCATCACTCAACTCCAAGCTATCTGAACTGTCAGGACAAGTTCTGGACTTGTTTCCAAATGCTCATAACCTCACCCCTTCCAAAGTTCAGCAGGACCTTCCGACATCTGAGTGCCATTCTTAACAGAACGCCTCAGGCCCTGTGCTGGGTGCCGGTGCCCACCCCTAAAGAGTTCACAGCCTGGTGGAGACAAGCATTTACAGACAATGATTCTAGGTGCATTTAAAGAGGTGGGCATGGGGATTGTGAGACACCGACCCAGAAGGAAACACCTGAGCTGATACATGAGGGCAGCTTGGGACAGGGGGAATTCAGGCAGAGGAAACAGCACTCAGCAGACTGAGAGTCATCCTTTGTGGCTGGTGCTGGGGCAGAGAGAGGGCAAAGGGGAGGTATGAGACAGGGAGAAATCTGGACTCTTAACTTCATGGCAATGGGAGCCACTGAAGGATTATAAGCAGGGGAGTGACAGAATCAGGTTTGCATTTCAGAAAGATCCCTCCGGTGCTCATTAGAAGAACGGATTCAGAGGGTGCCGGGCTACAGGCTGGGAGACAGAGTCTGCTGCTCTGGAGTTAGAAAGAAGGAGGAGTCTGGAGATAATAAGGAGTGAGACATGAGGGACATGGTGACCGTGGCGGAGAAGTCATCTTGCCTGCTACCCATGCTGTCGACTTGGGTGGCAGGGGGGATGCAGTGCCCTTCCTGAGAGGAGAACCCAGGACGCACGGTAAATGTGGGGTCAAGAGATGCATCCAAATTTAGACATGCTCAGTTTGTAGCTGAGAAGTGATTTTTTTCCAACCTGCATGGGGAGGCTCCTGGAATAAAAACCATCTGTGTGCTTCTAACCTGGCAACAAGAGCCTGCATCCTTGTGTTAGTGATGGCATCGACTTCAGAGGCTGCTTTCCTGGCCCTGTGCTCAACAAACCCTTAACCTCTCTTGGGGACATTGGATTTTAAGTGATGATCTTGAAAAAAGAAGTGCTTAACTTACACTGGGTCTGCAACACCAAGTGTTTCACGGTCCATTCCAGCGATGGTGGGAGTGTGGCCCTTATTAACTAGTTGTGGTTTATCGTCCCCGAGGGGAGGGTCTGGCTGATTCACCTCAGGGTCCCCAGTGCCCAGTAGGGAGCTCAGTGTAAATGTTGAGTAAATGACAAACAAACATAGCGCCTCCGTGGCGGGGTTTAGAAGGATTTCCAGATGAAGGAGGCAACGGAAGCACAGAGTCCTCCCCAGTCTCGCCTCTTCCTGGGCATTTCCCCTGATTTCCCCAGACCATCACTGTGCACACCTGTACTGAAGACTCTGGTTTGGTGACATGAACCCTCTCTTAGGTCCCCCTACCACCTGCTGAGATTTCCCCAAACTCCCAGGGATAGAACCTGAGATGGCATCACCCGTTCTCACTCCTGTGACACAGATTATCTTCATTGACTTGCTCCATCTCTGGCCTCTGTGCCTCCGCATTTACCCACCACCGAAGTGAGCTCTCTCTGGCCACCTAGGGTTCATCCAGATCCCAGATCCCCTGTCCTTCCCCTGTCCTCACCATCCACGTCTTGTTCAGGAGCCTTGCTGAGATATTTCAGTATTCTTAGTGGTGGTCAAGAGCAGGGGAGTCCGTTCCCACTCTGCTCTGCCCCGAGGTCTCTCCTTCCTGTTCTGATGTTAGGTCCGAGAGCTCTACCTCTTCCCTAGAAAATTAGCTCCAGAAACCGGCATCTCCTTTCGGGGGAGAGCTCCTACCCAGAGTGTGGCTTTGTCCACAGAGTATGACAGTGACTTCGTATTACACGTTAGGCCCACACAATGAGAGTCACTTGTGCATAAGGCCACAGCCAGCACTGCCCTCTCACACTCATTTAAAAAGCTATGATTTTAAAAAGGTAAACCCATTTTCGGGTGAGCTTCCTAAGGATGTTCGTCTGCAACTCTATAGCATCTAACTATGTGCTTGTGAGGCACACTCAGAGAAGTGTTTGGGGTCAGCTAAGTAAATAAGCAGTATTTGCTTTGAAATCCTCAGTTAACTGAATGCAATTAGGGTTACCATGTGCCAGACCCTTAGGTAACCTCTAGGGTTATGGAGATTAATCGGACAGGAACCCTTGCCAGGAGGAGCTTACAATCGGATGGGAAGGCCAGACCCTTATGAAATTTTAATTCATGAAAGTTAGGAAGATGTGCTAAGATAAAGAAAACACACAGTGCTTTAGAAACATGGGTCTGAGGGAGATTAATTCAAGTGGGGATGGAGGTGGGGATTAATTCAAGAAGGGATCCAGGGAAGCTTTTGTTAGGAATTGGGCTGAGCCTTTAGGAATGGGTACTACTTCATCAGGTGGAGAGGCTCTGGTTTGGAGGGGAGGAAAGTTACAGGGAAAGGGGAGGAGGCATTCCAGGAAAAGCTGAGCAGTGGAATGGGGGTGGGAGACCTCCACCGCTGGGCTTGGTGTGCAGTGTTGATAGCAGGGAGCTGCAAGAGGGCATGTGGGGGCAGGCTGAGGAAGCTCACAGAACAGCTTAAACACTGGGTCCAGGAATGGGGCTTCTTCCTAGAGCCAGTGCTCTCTGTCACTAAAATCAAAGTCTTTTAAGTTGATTTTTAATTTAGTTAAATATCATGACTTTAAATAAAAAAAATCAAGGCAATGGAACAAAAGTCTGCTTGTTGGGAATATTCCAGCACATCCTTCTCTGAATCTTAAGGATCAGAGCAGTCGGAGGTGAGTCCTCAAAGACATGGAAGAAGGGAGGGAAAGATCAATGAAACGTATTTTGAAACATTCACTTCCTCCATCTAGAAACCTTGGAGTCATTCTGAAATTTATATCCACCTGGTCTCTCTTTCCTGTTTTAAAACCTTTCAGTGGCTCCCTATTACTTCTGGGATAAAAGCCAACATTCCCTGACAGGCTGTTCAAGGACATACCCTGTTCATTTCTGTAGCCCCGGGCTCTAGCCCAGAACAAGGCGTTGCAGAGAATATCATGTTGGATGACGCGAACGAGCAGATGAATAAAGAATATATGCCTTAGAAAATTACCAAGGCTGCAGTTCGGGGGGTGGATCAAAGGAGGTGAGACTGAGTGGGGAGAAGAGAGGCCAGTTAGGTGCCTACTACAGGAGTCCAGGTTAGGGATGACGGGATCTGAACTCAAGAGCAACAAAGGCTGTTGCTAAGAGGAATCCCAGGATCTGACCGGGAAGGGGACTGAGTTTCCTCCAGCCCTCTCCTTTACCCCCCGAGTCCCTCAGAACCCAAGGAAGGTTGCTTTTTTGAGAGGTTTCTGAGGGTGAATTCCCCCCTTTTCCTTCCTCAGCTGCTGCCTGTGTTGCTATAACAACTTGGCTGCGGCTCTTTTAGACAGATCCGTTTCCTTAAATCATTTAAGGAAAATTAGCTGCCATAACAACACAGAGTGGCTTTTAAAATAGAGCAACACAGGACTGGGTTCCCCCACCCCCCTTTCCTTGCCTCCTGTAGTCCTGAAGATAAGCTGCTCTCTTTCTGTCACGTTTACTTGACAAACAGAGCAGTTGCTGACATGGTCAAATCTATACAGAACCAGCGCTCATTCACCCCAGTGCACAGAGTAGACACACACTGCATAGAAATTGGCAGAACAGGCTGGGCGCCCAGAGCTCAGTGGGTAGGGTGCTGGCTACATGCTCTGGGGTTGGTGGGTTCGAAACCAGCCCAGGCCTGTTAACCGAAAAAAAAAAAAAAAAAAAAAAATAGCCGGGCATTGTGGCAGGTGCCTACAGTCTCAGCCACTTGGGAGGCTGAGGCAAGAGAATCACTTGGGCCCAAGAGTTTGAGGTTGCTGTAAGCTGTGACACCACGGTATTCTGCTGAGGGCAACACAGACTCTGTCTCAATAAAAAAAAAAAAAGAAAGAAAGAAAGAAAAAGAAAGAAAGGAAAAAGAAATAGGCAGAACACACATGCATTCACACAGACGAAACAGATAATACATATATATAAAAACGCCAACGTGGTAAATGAAAAATGGGCACGTGGCCAAGTACATGGTTACGCATAATCACATACAGCTGGGCACAGTGTCGCCATCCAATTAAAAGGGGAGGAAGTGGTCCTTGAGGTCTGTTCTGAGGCTGAGCAGAGATTTCATTGTGTCACCAGACTAGAGACGAGGGGCCACCTGCATGTTCAGACCTAACATGGTTTCAAGCTCACAGGCTGGGAGGAGTGCGACAAGGGGCCACCTGCATGTTCAGACCTGACATGGTTTCAAGTTCACAGGCTGGGAGGAGTGCCTTGCTGGGGAAGAGGTAAACCTACTTTGGGGAGCATGAGAAGTAAAAGGTGCCCCCACATACCTAACATACACACCTAGAGGTAGACCAGGAGACCAAGCCAGGAGTTTGGGTGAAATAATTCTTCCCTCCCTATGGCAGAATGTTTATCACCCCTAGGAAGAGGCAGTACCATCGCTATTGAAAATAAATACCCAGGGCATTTGCAGACTATCTCCCAAAACCATTGTTCCATCCCCATGTCTGTGACTTGGTTACCCCAGAGGTTTCCTGCAGAGCAGCCAAAACTGTGTGGGCTTTTCTGTGTGTAGCAGAGAGGCTGGGGGCATTAATCCTCCACCAGAGTAGCTGAACCATGCGTTTGCTTGGTGCTCTTAGGCAAGTCTCTTCTACCCTCTGGGCTTTTAAACACACACACACACACACACACACATCCAGTCTATACATTGTAGGGGTTGCAGGATGGTCTCTGAAAGGCCCCTCACAGTCTGTCCCAACGTGGAGTTGTCTGTTGGGTCCAGTGCTTGATCCACTGGTGGGCAGGATTTTCACAAGACACAAAGAAGGACAGCCTGATTAGATGCCTGTGAAGGTGCTCAAGATAAAGCAGACACTCCATACATCTTAGTTTTCAATGTCTTAGAGTGCCATCTGCTAAAAAGAAAGAATAATCCCTGATCTGCCTCCCTTACCAGTTGTAGAGCAAGATCCCATGTATATGAACATAAGATGTTCTACGGAGGTGAGGGAGGATTATTGCCTTGGGTAAGGTGCAGAGGACTGTCCTGTTGAAACATGCAGACTGCAGTCAGCCGTGAGGTTTCACCACAGATACATGCAACTCCTCCCCCATCACGTAGCACACACTCAGGTCTGCTCAATCTTCCCGCTCCTACCAGCGTGGTCCAGGGAATCAGTGAATAGCCACTGGGGGGAAAGGTTCAATGTGGGAATAAAGACTTGAAGTAAATGTAATATTGTACAGAGGGCTCTGAGAACATGGGGTGCTTTGAGTTCATGAAATTTTTACAGTTTTTCCTACAACAGTTTGATACAGTTTATGAAACTTTAAGGGATTTTAAGCGAAATCGTTATTTTTCTAAAGGGCAACTTCTCCCACCTGCGATAAAAGACATGGTTTTTCTAACTCCCTAGATCTTAGCATTGACTCTCAGGCAGAAAACATGGCAGACAGATGAAATCTCTTGCTTCAGAGTAATATTCTTGTTGAGTTGGTTGATGCCTTCAATTTTTCTGACATCTTTTCATGCTGAAAGATTCTAGATACCTCCCAATGACTCACTAGATAATAAAACAATACTATATATTGTTTCATATGCATGGGAATCAGCAAAGTTTCTAGAAGGTTCTCTTTGAGTCAGGTCCATTAAACTCTTTATGGCTCAGTTCCCCTGTCTGTAAATTGGGGGATGACAATGACCATCTCCATGGACTTCCATCAGGATTAGTTGCTATGCACACAAATAAACTTTAATAGTTGCCATATCAGACATGGAGCTGTTATGATTTTATGCATTTGGCTATCATGTCACTTACCTCACTCTTCCCATGGCCTCAGCTCCCTCACAGATTGTGATTCCACTTGGGGCTTGGACTTCACCTTAGTCATTTCTATATCTCCAACACTCTGGGCAGAACAGAGGCCCTCCGTGAACTTGTGCTGTGACAGAGAAAGGCAGGCAGGAAAGAAGAAATCCCCTCATTAAAACCTGGAAATCACATCAGAACAGGGTTATGAAGAATGGATAGGGATTTACTGAGTAAAGAGGCGGAAAAGCCAAACCCAGAGGCACTTTTCAAAATGCTCCTTCTTCTTCAGAACCTACCTCACACCCATCTTCTCCAAGATTTCCCCACCCTCCTCGCCCCATGGTTCACCCTAATTTCTTTGTTCTCTTGCAAACTCCTCTAGCACAGAGGAACTGTCTCACCTCCTCGTTGCCCTGGGCAGGGCTGCAGGCTCACTGGTAGCTCAGTGAGAACCATCTGAACAGTTGATTGATTAAAATGCAGTCTCTGCAGAAGGGCACCTGTTTGGATTGCCACAGGCATCCTCCAGAGCAGGGTACACCCCTTGGTTAAAGTGCACGTCTGGCAGTGTTGGAGTGATGCTTTTCCTCTCTGCTTCTCAGACATAGAAGTTGTGTCTTTGATCGTGTATCTCCATCACCTGGCAGAGTCCAGCACTTAAGCATTCGATGAGTGCATGGGGACATCTTGGTAGATCATCCATCTGACCCATTGGTTGGATCTTGTCCCCAGCAAGATAGCCCTGAAACATCCTAGAGAAACCATCTGTCCCCTTGACTTTCTCATCTCCACGATTCTCACTCCTTGCACTGCATTTCCATTAACTCATCTTCTCCCCTTCATTTTGATCCCCTGTCACAAAGAGCTCCCACCTAAGAACCCTTTTTCTCAAGCTCATACATTTGGAAACTCTGGAGCATTAGACTCTAGCTATACCGGATCTTTACCACAAACCCACAGATTCTAATTTCTTTCTCTTCACTCTTCCCCTGCTTCCAACATCTATTTCATTTATCCTGGCTTCTAAGTCAGACCAAGCTTGCTTCTTCATTATCCCCAGCCCATCGTCACCCAATTATCCAGGCCACAGTGAGCTAAAAAGGAGTCTCTGTGGGCAGCCTGCCACTCCTTATCAATTACGTAACCACTCCTGGTTTACATCCAGGTCATCTCCTGCAGGAACTTTTCCAGTTAATCTACCCCATGCATTTCTCATTCCTCCTGTATTCTCTCCTTCCATGCCCCACGTCTGAGCAAGTTGGAATCTTCATTCAACCTGCAACCCCATTAAGGACTCAGCTGAGTAGTCCCACAACAGAGTAAAGGTTACATTTTAGAGTGTTTTGTGTTCAACATGTGTGGAACTTTTCTGAGAGTTATTTTTGGTTGTTGCTCTTGGGAGGCTCTCAAGCCTAGGAAGAACTCATGCTGGTACATCAAATAGCATACTGCACTTCAGAAATTGGCCTTAGCCATGGGAAATCAAGTAAGCCAGATGCCTAATTAGCCCATTATTTACCGTGTTGGAAAGAGCTGAATTCTGATGAAAGGGACTAGACTAATCACTGCTTCCAGCAAGAACTCAACTGTTTAACCTTTTATTAGAAAATTAGCCCTGTTCTCCTAAAGTACTAATGCCCATCTCCAAAGCCCTGTCATGGTCCCAAGCGTCGGCTGTGAGAAGTCTTATCAGCCAGCCTGAGCATGGCCCGACCTTCTGGCCAGGGAGCTGGATGCTCCCCCACTCAGCAAGCCATTTCAGGCTTCTCTTGCCTGCTTTCACTTCAAGGTTGCAGAAAATCCTCCCTGTATGTAATCTTTAAAAGAAAAAAAGTCTTTTCATTTACTCATTCAGCAAACATTTCCTGAGTGCAGGCACTGTGCACTAGAGGGCAAAGATGAAAAACAGCCCCTTCCTTCAAGGAGCTGATGATCTAGACTAGAGCAGTGGTTTTCAAACTGTTTTCAGAAAAATTACAAGTGGTCTGAGGAGTCCCCTCACATGAGCCTCCTCTGCATTTTAACTAGAACAGTATAAACTTGTGGTTAAGAGCTGAGACTCAGGCCTGGGTTTAAATCTCAATTCAACACTCAATAGCTTTGCTCCCTCAAGCTTTATGAGCTTCAGTTTCCTGGTTTGTGAGAGTATGTCATGAGAATTACATGCAGTGATGCATGCAACTTGCTTATGGCACTGGGCCAAGCATATGTATTATCAAAAACTGTTAACTATGATTAGCATGAGAAGTGTATCTGGATAAAAGATTCCTTGGACATAAAAAGTTTGCAAACCCCTGGTCTGGACCTCCAGATGAGTAAACCAATGATTATAGCACAAAGTGGTGAGGGTTATGATAGACAAGGGCTCTGGGTACCAAGTGGGCAAAGCAGGGTCATCTGAACGTAACTTGGGGTCAAGCAAGACTTCCTGGGGCAGTGGCTTCTGTGATAAGTTGTGAAGCAGTAGGAGTTGTTTAGACAAAGCCTGGGGGAAGGATGACAGATAGGGAAGACAGAGACAGGACGTGGGTACTAAGCAGGTGAGTATTTGCAGGGAACTACAAGTTTGGCGGACCGAGGGGTGTGTGTGCGGAAAGGGCAGGAGGCAAGGCTGAGTGGTGGGCACAGGCCAGCCATAAAGAGCCCGTGGGTCAAACCAGGAAGCTTGGACTTGATCCAGCAAGCCACGGAGTTCTGTACTTCAGGGAGCAGAAAAACACAGCACTCAGAAAAGAAAGAAAAAAATGTTACAATGAGTTTCTGGGATTTTAAATATATTGTTGTGTTTATAGCTTTGAGCCAGCAATTGCACTACTAGAAAGCTAGACTAAAAAAAAATATATGAAGTGTGAATAAAGATTTATGCAAAAACAGTCCACAGAATCATTATTTATAAATAGTGAAAAACTGAGTAAAACCTAAATGCCTAACAGTGGGAAACTGATTAAGTGAATCATAACACATTCATATAATGGATGTTTATGAGGAGTTTATATTATTGTAAAAATGCTTATGCTATAATTTTATGTGGAAAAAAAGCAGAAGACAAAGTTGTGTATGTATTATATGTTAAGACATACATAACAACTAGGTTGAAAACACACACAGAAAGAATGGATATAAACTAGATGTTAGCAGTGATATTTTGGGGTACTAAGGTGCTTTTATTTCCCCCCTGTTTTTTTTATATTTCCCAACAATTTTCTACAAGTATATGCTAATTTTATAACTAGAAGAGAAATGAAAGGAGGAAGGGACTACTCCGATATAAGGAGAGGCCTTATTTTATAAAACAGAACCAAACTCATCAGAGCTGGTTGCTTGATTCTAGGTCAATCATGAGAGTAAGAGCCTCAGGAAACCAGCCCACGTTATGGAAGAAGGCTGGGATCGATCCCCATCTACTCACCCATCTGTCTAACCAGTCATCTTTCTATCTTTTCATCCATTCTTCCATCTTATTCCCACTCATCTCTGTTGAAAACTCCTATCCCAGGGAGCTTCCCATATTCTCCTCACATTCTGGGAAGTCGTCCAACTCTTCATCTTCTTTGTAAGTATAACTGGGAATTTCCCCATCCCTTCCCTAGAGCACACCTCAAATTTTGCCCTTGCTTCCTCCATTGGTCCTTGCCAATGTTGAATCTTTCAACTTTCAGCACTGCCCCATCAGCCAGAAGGTCTGGAGGGAGACTCCGTGGATTAAGAGCAAGGACTCTGGAGTCAAAAATTGCCTCAAGGCTCGGTGCTTGTAGCTCAGTGAGTAGGGTGTTGGCCACATACACCAAGGATGGCAGGTTCGAGCCCAGCCCTGGGCCTGTTAAAGAACAATGACAATTACAACCAAAAAATAGCCAGGCATTGTGGTGGGTGCCTGTAGTCCCAGCTACTCAGGAGGCTGAGGCAAGAGAATCACTTAAGCCCAAGAATTGGAGGTTGTTGTGAGTTGTGATGCCACATCACTCTACTGAGGATGACAAAGTGAGACTGTCTCAAAAAAAAAAAAAAAAAAAAAAAAAAATTGGCTCACGCCTCCAATCCTGGCTTTCTCTGCCACCTCACCTCTCTGAGCCTCTGTGGTCTTATCTGTGAAGTGGGGTAGTATCATCACCTCAGGGGGGTGTTAGGAGGATTAAAAAAGACACTGCATTAAGAGCGCTTAACACTTACATCCTGTGGATTTTGTAAGGCTTGTAAATTGGAAGCATTCGACAAATGTCAGGATCTACACTTACTATGACCTCAAACCTAGTAATATAGAGTAGCTACTATTTCAACATTAATTTCACAAAGGAGTCTTCAGAACAATAGTTCATTATCTTATCGCCATCTTTAAACTGGGGCATTTTAAGAACAGCTATAGCTTGATTATTGAAATAACAGTGCAAGTAGGTCTTAAAAGACAGAGTGGAGCAAGTCCCGGACTACAGCTCAGCTCTTCCCACCACTTCCAACCCCTTCTTTGAAAGAGCCTTTCCTCAGCTGTGTTAATACCTTTAATTGGGTTACAATCAGCTCAATGCCAGGAGCCTCTCTTTCCAAGTTCCCTGTGTTGGTCTGTTTCAACCCATTCTGAGTAGATTTTCCAGTTTAACCTTGCGGAGGGCAAGCAGATTTCCTTCATTTCTAGGGTTTGGGGATGTGTGCACCTGTGTTGGGGCAACTCACTGTAATCCCTAAGGGCCTATGTATGACACAGCAAGGATGGTTCTGAAATGAATGTCAGTGAAGGTGATCTTCCAGGTCCCCTCGGGGTGATTTCAGACATAAGGAGAGACTTGGGACGGGGCATCACTCCTGGAGGCTGGAGGCGGAGTTTGCTCACTGATTGGCAGCTCAGGCCAACTACCTACATTGCACCCATGGCTGCCTGGAAGGCCGGTCAAGACTCAGCACTCCTGCCCAGACTTAGCAGTCCAGAGAGTTGACTTACTCTGGCTCCTGGTCACAAGAGGACAGTTTCTTTCCACGGAGCTTTGTTCCATGTTATGATCTTGAAAAGCCCTCCAACTGCAAAGGTGTGTTCTTTAACAGACATCTTTGCTATATGACTGGGCCTTCTGGCATGGATGGGGCAAAAAAAAAAGCAGCTCTTCAGGAGAGCTTTTCCCACAGGGGAAAAGGAGGAAGGTGCTATTTATGGAGCCAGGCATCGTCTCATCTAGTCCATATAACAGCCTTTGGAAATGGCTATTATTCCATTTCCCAGGAAGGAAACTAGGGCTCCACGTGCACCCCTCGCTCCCCAAATATAATCTCTCCCCTACACGCATTTATCATTCCACACCACACTGATCTGATTATGTGCTTGTTTTCTCTACTCAACTGTAAACTCCTTGAGGGATAAAACTCTTGTCTCCAACACCTCTGCCTTCCCTTGCACGCAGCAAGGTGCCTAATATGTCAATAAAAAGTCAGTTGAATGAAAGAACAAATGAAAAGCAGTTAGAAGTTGTAAGGTCACACAACTGGTAATAGCAGACCTTGAACTGGAAGCCAGATGTGCCTGATACTAAGCCCCATTACCCCAGTGAACACAGTCCCCACGGGGCAAAGAAACCACACAGCAGTCTCCAGTTTTATCTTTAAAAGACCCGTAAATGGCCAACCTAGGAAGGAAAGAATTCTATTTTCTTAGCTTTTTCTTGAGTATGACAATATCTTTTAAGAGCAAAAAATTCAGAAGTACCCAATCATCTTTATGTTAAATAGACATCATAGATAGATACACCAGGTTTCTTCCATTACCTCAGACACCTCACCTCTCCTCCCACCACTCTAAAGAGCACTTCCGTTTCAAAAGTTCACAATGAACTCCATAGGTTGAACCTGCCAGGTAAACTAACGTCTGGGGTCTTAAGTGGGGCTGGCTGCTATGAATGCGGTGAAGAGGGGCTAAGGATGTCCTCTCTTTAGCCACAGACTGTGGGGACCGGAAGTCAGGTCCATGTGCCCTGGTTCTTGGTTCCCAGTATGGAAGAATGGTTACTGGTACCAAGTCAACAGAATAAAAGAGCAAAATAAACAGATATAAGCAAGCCAGGTAGTAAGATTGATTAAGCACAGGGTTTGTAAAGGATAGTGCACTCTCAAAGCTGGGAGAGAAGGGACTGCTCTGACAAGGAACAGCCTCCACCCCACCCCCCACCCCCCAGGGTTAGGTCTGTCCTTTTATGCTCGTCCCTACTAATATGTTAAGCTGAGGATGGAATAGTCATGAATTTTCTGGGGAATGGAGAGTTCTCAGAACGGCAAGTCCTCCCCTTTTTTAGCCTTGTATGGCAATTTCTGAGGGCTGCCGTGGTGTTTGTAAACTGTCAAGGCACTGTTGGGTGTGTTTTTACTATGCTAACGAGGGTAGCCCACTTAGGACACTGACAAACACCCTTTTGTGAGGCTTTGATCATATCCCTGCTTTCTGGTTTCTCTACCTCTTTCTGATTGGTCAGTCCTTGGAGACCCCCTTCACATGTCATCTGTTCCTCCTTGAAAGCGACCCCTACCTGTCAATTTGTTCCTCCTGTGGTAGACAAAGCATCTTCTAATGCCATCTGCTCCTCTCCCTCGTCCCTACCTAATAGTCACAGCCTGAGAATGTCCACACCCCTAACTTCTCCTAACTTGGCCACTTTTGATCTTGAATTAATAACTTAATTCTGCCCTTCTGGATCCCAGAGTTCACTTTGCCCTCTGTGGAGCTTCAGAGATGGATGAAGTGAAGAGCATACCGGACTAACCCCTCATATAGAGGGAACAGAAAGGTAGAGCATTTCAGCCCAAGGACGGGAGACCACTTAGCTAAGGTCACACTTGAGACCATACTGTAGAGCTGGACTCAGACTCAGGCCCCCACAATTTCTGTGAGACATAGAGAACAATGCACTCTAGGCCCTGGGGATGAATTGCTAGCAGATGGGTCTTGTTATAACTATGTTCATTAATTTGTCACAGAGCTGTATAGTTTTCAGAGCATATATTCATTTAACCCTAATTGCAATGTTGTGAGTTAAGAATTATTGTTTGGTTTTATAGATAGGGATAAGGCCTAAAGTTATTAACTAACCTTCCCCAGAGACAGAGTCAGGATTCAATTTTAGTTCTTTTGCTCCCAAATGGCCAGAATTTAGGATCAGAGGAAGAGAGGAGTGGAGCAGTTGGTGGAAGGTCCCTTCCTAGACTACCAGGCCCTTCCCAAGTGTCTCCATGGGTGGGGCAGAGCAAGGTGGGACGGAGGAAGAGGGCACTCAGGGCCCAAGCCACAGTCATGGCCAACTCAAGGCCAGAAGAGCAACAGTGGCAGACATAAGTTCGCAGTGTCCAACCCTGAAGAACAAGGTGACAGCTGGATGGGTAGAGCAGAGAAAGGGTGTAGAGAACCCCACGGGCGTGTGGTAGGAGGGGTGCAGTTAAGAGAAGGGATATATATCACGTGAGCAAAGGCACGTAGGCAGAGTTGGAGCAGGAAGGAGGAGGGTCTGGCTATTGTAGAGAGTCCCTCTGGGGAAGGAATGAATTTAAAAAAGAAAAGTCCTCAGCTTCTGAAGGGCCTCATAATGGCTGACTGCTGTGATATGTGAGTTTCTTCATTTTGGCCAAAGGCAACATTTGGAGGTTTGTGGGTAGGGAAAGGGCAGAATGACCAGCATTAGCTCTGATTATGCAATCAGCACCAGTGTTTAGGCCTCAAAATGGTGACCCCTTTAATCTGACAGTCTGCTTTGCTATAATTTGTTAAAAATGACAAAATGTCTCATTTTGCTGCAGTTCATTTTGACCTTCCTTAATATTAGAAAGTTAATTTCAGAAGGGAAATAAATGTATTAGTGTTGTCACAGTCATAAAAAGATGAATTCTGTTCTGTCAAGCTGTTTCTTTGAATGAATCCATCACGCTGTAAAATGGTTGCTTTCCAACACTCAGCACCTTCTGAGCTCCCTCCCCGTGTCCCTCCCTCCCCCTTTCCCTCCTTCTTTTCCTTCTCTCTTCTCCTTTCCCATCCCTTACCCCTTCCAGGTGCAGCCACCTCTGCTATGATGTGCCCTGGAAATGCCGAAGTAAAAGACAGGTCCCTGCTCTAAGGCAAACTCACTCCAGTGCAGAAGGCAAAAGGAGACCAGCCCTTGCAGGCTGTCTAGTGACTTAGGGAAGAAAGAGCCGAGTCCTAGTCCTGGAGGGAGCCCAGAGAGGGAGCTGTTCCGCCAGCAGAGACAAAAGATTCCTTTGAATTTGGAAACTGTGCCCTACAGCAGAACTTGGGTTAAGACTCTAGATAAGGAGAAAAGACACTAGGTATTTTGAAGCTTTGGGTCATGCTCCCATCTCAGGGGGTTGGATAGCAGTGACCAAATAGCAGCATCCAGGCCATGGTGAGGATTCCACACAAACTACTTCACTGAATTCTAACGTCTGTCTCAATATTATTGTGCACATGTTTTCAAAAGAGGAATATGAGCTCGGGGAGATGAAATAACTTGGGCTACAGATTGTGTTACACACAGAGCTGACTCTAATGTTAGGGTGGCTCCCCATGCGTTGTGCTTCCTCTCCAGCTGGTTACAGAGAATTAGTCTTTACTATACTACATGGGGTGCCATCATAAACTTTACGACCCCGGTTATGCTTACCGGTTGTATGAACTGGGAAAACCCTGTTTTTTTCTCACTCTGGATCTCAGTTTTTCATTAATTCAGTGAAGAGGTTAGACCAGCTCTGGTTACAGAGGGCCTGGGGTACCACGGGGCTCTCAAACTTTAATGTGCAAGAAACACCTGGGTATTTTATTGAAATTCTAATTCTGGTGAGTAGGTCTGCATTTCTGCAGCTCAGATAAGCTCCCAGCCAATGCTGATGTCACTAATTCAAAGATAATTGCCTTCAGGAGACTGTTCAGGCTCCTAAGTGCTGGGACTATAGGTACATGCCACCATGTCCAGCTAAATTTGTTTTATTTTTTGTAGAGACAGGGTTACACTATTGCCCAAGATGGTCTTTAATACCTGCCCTCAAGTGATTCTCCCACCTCTACCTTTCAAAGTGCTGGGATTGTAAGCATGAGCCATCGCACCCGGCTCAGACTCTGTTTGAGTAATGAAGATGTAACTTACAGCAGGAGCAAACTTTGGGGTCCAGAGTAGACCCACTAAACATGTGGGTTTAAGATTGATGAAGGAGGCTTAGCACCTGTGGCTCAAGCAGTTAAAGCACTAGCCACATAACACCTGAGCTGGCAAGTTCAAATCCAGCTGGGCCTGCCAAACAATAATGACAGCTGCAACCAAAAAATAGCTGGGCATTGTGGCAGGCACCTGTAGTCCCAGCTACTTGGGAGGGGGAGGCAGGAGACTCACTTGAGCCCAGGAATTGGAGGTTGCTGTGAGCTGTGATGCTACAGCACTCTATACAGGGCGACAGCTTGAGCTTTTGTCTCAAAAAAAAAAAAAAAAAAAGCTGGGCGTTGTGGCAGGTGCCTGTAATCCCAGCTACTTGGGAGGCTGAGGCAAGAACATCGCTTAAGCTCAAGAGTTAGAGGCTGCTGTGAGCTGTGATACCACAGCATTCTATCAAGGGCAACATAATGAGACTCTGTCTCAAAAAAAAAAAAAAAAAAAAAAAATCAGTCTTACTCAGATCTGGTCAGCAAATGGAGTTCTGAATTTATTTTCTTACCTGGGATTTTTACCCGCTTGGGTTTAAAACCAGTGATTCTCTAAAGAGATCAAAAGGATGAAAATGGGGCTTTTAAGTTTTTGAAGAATTTTTTCCTACGAAGATCACATCTGTTTTAATCAAGATGCCATCTGAATTTCCCTGGTAGCTCTGATTTCTATCTCAGGTGGGTGCAAAAACAAGTCTTCTGTGGCAGAAGTCTTCTGCCTCTTTTTGCTCCTCACATCTTAGTGTGGGGGGTGGGAGGGCTCAGCTTCTTTCCCTAGATCCATCACACTCGTAACTTCCTAAAACATAATTTCCTAATCCCCTTCAGGGCTTCCCATGACCTACAGGGGTAAGACTCCTCAGCTTGGTATTCACAAGGCCAAACTTACTCTCTAAACGCCTTTGCATGAAACCTTTACTCTCAGCCTGTTTATCTGGTCCTCTTTCCCACCCTCAGGTGGCCATACTCACTGCGCTGGCACCATCCCAGCACCTTCACTCCCACATGTTCCTCTCTATTTGGACTGTTTCTCCTCCCCTCTCATTGTCCAGCCCTCAGAATACCACATAGGGCTCAGGTCTCCATGCCACAGCTTCCAAGAAGCCTTCTGTTGTCCTCAAGCATGTAAATGAGCAGCAGGAGGCAGTGGCTCACGCCTGTAATCCCAGCACTCTGAGAGACCAAGGCGGTAGGATTGCTTGAGCTCAGGAACTTGAGACCAGCCTGAGCAAGAATGAGACCCTGTTTCTATTAAAAAGAGGGAAAAGATTTAGCTGGGCATTATGGTGGGCACCTGTAGCCCCAGCTACTGGGGAGGCCAGGCAGGGGCATCTCCTGAATCTAGGAGTTTGAAGTGGCTGTAAGCTAGGCTTACAGTGCTCTAGCCTGGGTGAGAGTGATTGTCTAAAAAAAAAACAAAAGCATAGTAGGGGTGAGTACATTGGATACTTTTTCTTCCATTCTTGGGATACTTTACTAAGAAGAATATGTTCCAGCTCCATCCATGTAAACACAAAGGAGGTAAAGTCTCCATCTTTCTTCAAGCTGCATAATATTCCATGGTGTACATAGAGCCGGTCGGAGCTTTTAATAGGCAACTAGCTCTACTTAGCCGGGACTCAGCAATACCATTTCCCTTTCATCGTATTTACTTTTACAGTTACCTTCTATGTATGGAAAACTATAAAGCTTCCTTTCAAAGAAACACATTTACCTTTTGAGTTAATCTATTTAAAATAAAATATTAAGTGAATGCTAGTGTAGACGGGATATGGACATAATAGTATTTGTGATGGTGCTCAAAGGCTTCATGTTTTGGAAAGGCTGCCATCATCCATAAGGTCCATAGTTTTGGCCCTTTAGGCAGCTTTTCAAAGCCCTTACCCCCAGCTGGATTTTCCTTTCCTGCTCTGAACCCTTCGGATATTTCTCTTATAACTCTCCCCAGAGTCCCCAGCAGCTATTTGTAGGCCAGTCCTCCTGGCTAGACTACGGACTTCTCTTAGTCATTTCTCTGTCTTTCCAGAAACAAGCCTGTCTCAGAGTGGGTTCCAGATATAGGCTGGTTGTCCCTGAGCTGTAGTGCCTGAAGATGGAGGGGTTAGGACTGTCTGTACAGGCTCTATACTCAGTTTCCTCATTCTAAAGTAGTTTTGTCCCTGTAGGTTTGTCCCAGTCTGTTTAGTCTGGGTCTACTGGTGTCCATGAGGACATCTGTGAAGGGCACATTGGATTTCTAATTGACACAAATGTCCAGGGAACCACACAGCCCGGGGCGTGGTTTGTTGTTTTTTTTTTGCAGTTTTTGGCCAGGGCTGGGCTCGAACCCGCCACTTCCAGCATATGGGGCCGGTGCCCTACTCCATTGAGCCACAGGTGCTGCCCCAGGGCGTGTTATTGGCTGATGCTACTGACCCAGTATGGAGGTGAAGGGTGAACTTTGCCTCTGAAGGAGACATATTGGCTTCTACTCCCTCGGCTGAAAGAAAGCAGTCTGCAAGGGGGAACTAGCTCTCTCTTCTCCCTGCCAGAGAGCTACTTGCTCTCCTACAATGAGCAGGGGGTTCTCAGAAATATTTGCTTTTATAAACAAACCCTTACAGCACTAGCAAACAGTGTATCTGAGAGTTTTTCTCTCCCTGAGCATCTCTGCAGCTCATCCCCCATGGGGAGGTTTGATTGATAATAACCCCCAGGAGTAGAGTAGACCTGCAAGGAGGAAGTCTCCTAATTGTCTCCGCTCCGCTTGCCAGTGGCAGGATTTAATCGCTTAGTTTCTCAGACTTTCCTTAAATTTCCTCAGAGGTCTGGAGCCTGGGGCTTGGCCTGAAGCAGCTCACTGCAGCCAGTATTTCTTTCAAGTCCGCAGTTCTCTTTTTCTTTTTGCAGTTTTATCTTAAAAATTCAGGCAAGGCTTATCGTCTACTAATAACATATTCTTGTTTGTTGTAATGTGAAAATATGCAAAATAATTTACTGGTTAAGTTGCTTAAATCTTTATTCCCAACTTTTTTTTTTTTAATTGTCAATTTTGGGTAAAAACGAAGTTTCAGGAGTTGCTGTGGGTATCAATTAACACAGTGCTGTTATGTGCTCCTGGGAGCTGGTGCCTATGTGAAAGTGAGTCCCTGAGTGATCCCGGCAGTTTCTGAACTCTTTCAGAATACACTGCATGTGGAGCTTCTGAGTACCCTCATCCATGGAAAAGCTCTCCTAGGAAGAGGAGAGGCTGATGGCAAAAAGACTTTCCAATTAGAGTCTGTCTGTTCATCCCCAAGGCTTGGCAGAATTAAAGGGAAGCTTGGAATTAAATAGGATGACAGTGTTTCTTAACTTGGGTATAAAACTTCTCTATGAGAATGTTTAAATTCTGAGTTTCCATTTTGATGATATTTAAAAAAATATGAATAGGCATATTCTGGAGAATCTGAATGTTGGCCCCAACAAGTGAGCTCTGTTAGCAAGTGAATTGGGGTCTCTGGCTGTTACTTCAGATTTCATGGGCTGAGGAGAAAAGGGCCAAGTTTGACTTAATACATAAGTTATGTGTTTGTGCTGAATGGTGGTTAATACACTATGATGTGCTGCTTTAATAAAGATCTTCCCAGTATTTCCATTAGAGAAAAATGAGTTGTCACAATACACAGAATGTATAGGCAGATTGACTTCAGAAAACCTGCTCCAGTGTGGTTGGGTCCACGCTGTCAGTGTCAGAGTGGAGACAAAATGTCAGTAAAGCTGAAAAAAATCAGTGTTTTCACACACACACACACACACACACAAATTTAAAATAAAAAGCAACATCAGCTCTCCTGTAAATGTTAAGGTAAACTATATTGGTTTTGGGGCTGTGTGTTTTAACCTTTGAATGTGTTCATTTTTTTATTTGTATAATAGCTACAAAGAGAACATGTTTATATATATATATATATATACCATACATTAATGTGATAATTAAATGTTATAATTAACATTCTAGTTAAAATCATTTAAGTCTAAACATGGGGGGGAGTTGATAAAAATTTTCTTATCTTTAAAATGGTGAGTAAAAACTCAAAACTGAAAAAATCATTGTTAGGGTGGCACCTGTGGCTCAAAGGAGTAGGGTGCTGGCCCCATATGCCAGAGGTGGTGGGTTCAAACCCAGCCCTGGCCAAAAACTGCAAAAAAAAAAAAAAATCATTGTCATAGTTCATTTTGTGTGTTAACATAACATCTGAGGCTTTGTAATTTACAAAGAACAGATATTTACTTATTTATTTGCTTTTTCTTGGGACAGAGTCTCACTTTGTTATCCTCAGTAGAGTGCTGTGGCATCACAGCTCACAGCAACCTCAAACTCTTGGGCTCAAGAGATTCTCTTGCCTCAGGCTCCCGAGTAGCTGGGACTATAGGCACCCACCACAACGCCCGGCTACTTTTTAGAGATGAGGTCTTGCTCTTACTCTGGTTGGTCTTGAAACCATGAGCTCAGGCAATCCACCTGCCTCGGCTTCCCAGAGTGCAGAGATTTATTTTTTATAGTCTGGGAAGTCCAAGGTTGAGGGGCCTGCATCTGGCAGGGGCTTCTTGCTGTATCATCCTGTGAAGGAAGGTGGAAGGGCAAGAGAGCAAGCATGTAAGAAAGAGAAGGGGACACAACTTATCCCTTTTCTCTGGAATCCACTCCCACAATAACCACACCACTACCAATGCACTTCCGAAATGTGGCTAGAATTTAACAACAAACAAACAACGAAGGATGTGGGTGCTGTGGAAAACATTATGGTGGTTTCTCAAACATGAAACACAGAATTAGCATACAGTCCAGCAATTCCACTTCCAGGTATATGCCCCAAAGAGCTGAAAGCAAGGACTTGAACAGATATTTCTGCTCACATACATAGCAGGATTATTTCTGCTCACAACAGCCAAAAGTAGGAAGCAACTAGGTGTCCCCCGATGGATGAATGAATAAGCAAAATGTTGTCTAAATATTGAGTGGAATATTTTTCGGCCTTAAAAGGAAGGAGATTCTGGCACATGCCACAACATGGACGGTCCTTGAGAACATTATGCTACACGAAATAAGCTAAACACAAAAGGACAACTGCTATATGATTCCACTAATATGAGGTCCTGGGAGTAATCAAAACTGTGGAGACAGAATGTAGAATGGTGGTTGCGAGGGATTTGGGGGGAAGGGAGCACAGGGAGCTGTTTTATGGGTACAGAGTTTTGGTTTGGGAGCATGAAGAAGTTCTGGAGATGAGCAGTGGTGCTGGTTGCACAACAAGGTGAACTTGATGCCAGTGAACTGAACACTTACAAGTGGTTGAAATGGTAAATTTTATGTGTGTTGACTACAACAAAAAATACAGTAAAAGTTGTTCGGCGAATTCATGTTCATAGCAGCATGGACATGGCCTGGTTTTCAGGTCTCCTTCATGTAAGCCATTCCATGTTTCCCCGGTGCTATCAGGCATCTCAGTCCTTCTAAGGGGGGCTTCCCCAGGGCTCTCCACACAAACACTCTTAGGGTTCAGAGACACATGCAGGGAGATAGATCAGCAAATCTGCAGTTGTTTCAAAACTGAAGACTGATCTGGCCTGTGACTTAGTCTGTTTATCACCAAATAATGCAAATTGGGTAATTTATAAAGAACAGAAGTTTATTTTTCACAATTCTAGAGGGCAAGTCCAAGATCAAGGAAAAGCCCGGCACCTGGAGAGGGCCTTCTTGCGGTGTCCTGATGCAATGGCAGGCAGAAGGGCGAGTGGAGAATGAACACGGTGTCCTCAGAGCCAACAGCAGAGCGAACCCACCACCGTCAAGCCCCTTTGTAAGGGTGCCTAATCCCATTCCCTCTCAGAGGAAGGAGCCCTCCTGGCTTAATCATCTCTTACAGGCCCTACCTCTTAATACCATCACATTGGCAACACCTTACTTTTGGAGGGGGATACATTAAAAAAATAGCAGCCTGGCTGCTCTGCTGAGGATCAGAACTAACAGGCACCATCCAAGCCAGATTCCTCATATTTATTCATTCTGGGGGTATGAACTAAATTTAATACAGTGAAGTTCTGAATAATGGATAAAATTTAGGATCTATAGCAGCATTTTCCAACTTATGTTCTGTGGGATGTTCATAAATGTTACATGAAAAAGAGGATTCTGTTGTCAAATACATTTTGGAAATGCTGGATTCAACCAGGTAAAATAGCTTCTCAATGGATGGAAGTGAGTCTTAAATGAGCCTGTGTTTGACGTGGGGGTTTGAAGGGTGCTCATGCAAGTGTTTGCCAAATGGATTTGATCACAGAACACTCTTGCATTAGGATATTGGAGAGGATGTTCCATAAACACACTTTGGAAAAACTTTCATTTCGAGAAAAATGATGAACTAAAAGATAAATATAGACCAGGCCAGGTGTGGCAAACTATCTAGCTAGTCCTTGGGCCTAATCCATGCAGCTGCTTTTCTCCATCCCTCTCCCCTCCAGAGCTAAGAATGGTTTGTACATTTTCAAATGGTTACATTTGAGTAGTTACATAAGTACTTGCATAACATTCTGGTTTTGCCTCTTGGTTCGCAAAGCCCAAAATATTTACTATCTGACCCGTTAAGATAAGGTTTGCCAACTCCTGTACATAATTCTCAGTAATCTTCACAGCAACTCTGAGAAAGATTGTCGCCCCTATTTTACAGATGAGGACACTCCGAGTTTCAAGAAGGTAAAATGTGAATCAGAGCCAGAACACACAAACCCAGGTCTGTCTAACCCCAAAGTCTAGAATTGTTCTTTTGTCAGTGAGGTCCCTGAATCCAGATAAAAGCCATTGGAGCACATCAATTCCTACCTCTTTTCGGACATATTTTGTTTTCTTTTTTTGTTTTTGAGACAGAGCCTCAAGCTGTCACCCTGGGTACAGTGCCATGGCACCACAGCTCACAGCAACCTCCAATTCCTGGGCTCAAGCGATTCTCTTGCCTCCACCTCCCAAGGAGCTGAGACTACAGGCGCCCACCACAACGCCTGGCTATTTTTTGGTTGAAACTGTGATTGTTGTTTGGTGGACCCAGGCTGGATTCAAACCTGCCAGCTCAGGTGTATGTGGCTGGCACCTTAGCCGTCGGACATATTTTATATGTGTATTTTATTTTAATTTTAGCTAAAATTAGCCTCCTCAGTACCCACAGGCCAGTGATTTTTCAACCTTTTTCTCTCACGCACACTCAAACCTACAGTTAAACTTTCATGGCACACTTACATTATGTTGATCAAAAAAAAAAGGAGTAAAAAGAAAAAAGAATACACTTAATGTGCTTTCAGCATCGTTTGAAAATAATTTAATTAATGATCTTTAAAAATTTTGCAGCACACCTAAGATCCTGTGGCACAAAGGTTGAATATCGCTGCTATAGACTTTTTTTTGAGGAGCCTAACAAATGGCTCTCTGCTCTCCTCACCTAAGTTCAGAACTAGAGAAGAGAAAAAGGAATAAGACACAGAGAGGAGAATCAAATGTTAGTTTGATTCTTGAGAGCCATGGGTTAGATGTGGCATTTCCTGAGTCTGAGTCCTAGAATTAGACACGCTTAATGACGGAGTCACAGGCACCCAGAGGCCAGGTGGAATATGTGCTCCCAGGGAATATGACCCTCTGAGTTGGAGAGAGAGGCTGAGTTACACCTGCCTGGCTCCTGCCCCCTGTGCATCATTTAGCCTTTCCTAAAGGAGTGGCTGCGGCCTTGCTGGAATGGAGCTCCATTCACATGGAAGGGAACAAACCAGGCATGGGGTATAAGAGTTTCCAACCTAACAATTTTGTATGTGATCTATTTATTTAGTAGCCCGTGTATATGCTTTATACATGCTAAAAAATTATTCATGGGTACATAATGAAAACTGAAGTTCTTTATTCTATACTATACTGTAGAAGTGTGTGGCTAAGTTCCGTATGGTTGAAGGGAACCAGAGGACAAAGTTTATTGTGAGACCTGGACCTCATGGATTTCAGAGGAGGTGAACCTAGACTTTATTTTTTATTTTATTTTATTTTTTTCTTTTGAGACAGAGCCTCAAGCTGTTGCCCTGGGTAGAATGCCATGGCATCACAGCTCACAGCAACCTCCAACTCCTGGGCTCAAGCGATTCTCCTGCCTCCGCCTCCCAAGTAGCTGGGACCACAGGTGCCCGCCACAACACCTGGCTGTTTTTTGGTTGCAGCCGTCGTTGTTGTTTGGTGGGCCCAGGCTGGATTCAAACTCACCAGCTCAGGTGTATGTGGCTGGCGCCTCAGCTGCTTGAGCCACAGGCACCAAGCCAAATCTGGAGTTAATTAACTCAGATGTATAGTCTCTGCACATCACCTTAATTTATAGGTCTGCAAAGAAAAACTTGTTTAGAAGGTTAAAAAAAAAAAATCCCATTCCTGGTGGCAATTTTCTCAAGTTTTCTATGTGAGCCAGTCTCACTACAGGTTGAGTATCAGTTATTCAAAATGTTTGGGACTAGGAGTGTTTTGGATTCAGATTTTTTCAGATTTTAGAGTATTTGCAGAATACATACTAGCTGAGCATCCCTAATCTGAAAATCCAAAATCTGAAATGTTCCAATGGGCATTTCCTTGAGCATCATGTTGGTGCTTCAGATTTTGGAGCTCAACCTGTATGGGAAAATCCATTCATAGAGCTCCAAGTTAGACCAATAGCAAATAGGAAACCTTGAGGTTCATGAGCACCTCTTGACTTAAATAAGTATTTTGTACTAATGATTCTGTTAATGTCATCATTAGAGATTGGGTTGCAGTGAGGGACAGAGTTATAGACAATTAGGGTGAAGGATCTGGCTAAAGTTAGGTAGGGGTTGTAGTTTAGATAGAATTTAAGGTAGAGCTGAAATGTAAAATTTGACATTTTCCAGAGTTTATTACATGAAACATTGTTCCTGCTAGAAGCTCTGTGAATGGATTCATGGACAAGTACATATGAGAAACCCAATATAAATAAACCCCCTCTCCGACTTTTCACACTGCATGTTATTATATCAGAGTATTCTTACATAAGAAGTCCTGCAATAAAGACACTGTTTAACATAGAACTTCTGAAACTAACGTGCCCACAGGACACTTATTTTAGAATACCTATTGACACTTGTTCTGGAAAATACTTTTTGAAGTGCTGAAGATTTGGGAACTGTTAGGTAAGGGGCTTTGGATTTAGATGTCCAAGTTCATCTTCTCACTAGCTGTGACCATGGGAAAGTTGCTTAATTTCTCATAGTGTTAATTTCCTCATCCATAAAATGGTTATACTAATTCCTGCCTAGAAGGACAGTAGTGAATATTAAATTAGATAACATCTACAAGGTACCCAACTAATAGTATGTACTCAATAAAAGTACATACTATTATTTATTTCCCTTAATTAAAGAGTTAGGTTTTGGAAAGAAGAGATTCTTGAATAAATCTTTTTTTTTTTTTTTTGAGACAGCACCTCAAGCTATAGCCCTGGGTAGAGTGCTGTGGTGTCACAGCTCACAGCAACCTCCAACTCCTGGGCTTAAGCGATTTTCTTGCCTCAGCCTCCCCGGTAGCTGGAACTACAGGTGCCCACCACAACCCCGGCTCTTTCTTTTTGTTGTTGTTGCAGTTGTTTAGCTAGCCTGGGCTGGGTTCGAACCTCGGTGTATGTGGCAGGTGCCCTAACCACTGTGCTTTGAATGCTGAGCCTTGAATAAAATTAGAATCCAAGTTAGACCAATAGCAAATAGGAAACCTTGAAGTTCACGAGCAGCCCTTACTTTATAAGTATTTTGTACTCATGATTCCCGAGGAATAGTTACATCAGGATGAGCGATGAGCTTTGATTAACACTGGGGAGGGGACATAGTGTGTGGTAAAAAAGTCAGTTTCAAGAACAGGTGATATGTGACCCTGTGGTCCAGCGCCTTCATATGTAAAATATAGGTATCTATCTAATGGTATTTTTATTTTTTTTTCTTTTTTGAGATGGAGTCTCACTCTATTGCCCTGGGTAGAGTGCTATGGCATCATAGCTCACAGCAACCTCAAATTCTTTGGCTCAAGCAATCATCCTCAATAGTTTTTCTATATTTAGTAGAGACAGTCTTGCTCTTGCTCAGGCTGGTCTCCGACTCCTGAACTCAAGCAATCCACAGGCCTTGGCTTCCCAGAGTGCTAGGATTATGGGAGAGAGCAACTGTACCCAGCCTCTAACAGGGCATTGTGAGGATGAAATAGAATAATGAATATAAAGTACCTAACAGGTCTGGAACACAGTAAATGCTTAGAAAAATAATGATGGCATGGATAATAATAGTCTCAAGCACTATTATCGAACACTTAGATTATACCATGTAAGGTGTGAGTGTGGCTGTTTCAAAATGGAGAGTGCAGATTATTTCCTCAGAATGTACTTATTCCCCCACCCTGTCATCTGGCCAGCACTGGAGAAAGAATGTACTTTTAAAGGATGATGATTCCTGATGATTTTGACTTTCAGGGGATGAAGCTGAGGAGTCTGCATTTTAACCATCTCCAATCATTAAGGTCACTAATATTTGAGAGCCATAGATTGGGCAGTGTGGGTTTCAACATGTTGAGGAATCACACTTGGACCCGATGATACAGAGCTAAAGAAGGAATGGACACCGAAGACGGGGGACTTGGAGAGGAGCGGCCACATGACGGCAGGTCTTGGACCCGGACACTTTCCATGACCCCTTAGGATGCGGTTGCAGGTCTCCCTAAGGGTGAGCTAACTGGACCATGCCTGGCATGGCTGGAGAGGAATAGTGAGTGTGCCAGTCCCAAATAAGACCTGGGCGAAGGCCATGGGGGAGAAATGTGGTCAGAGCAAGTCAGAAGGAGCCATCCTCTCCCACAAGGCTTGAGTACTCCTCCAAACACACCCTGGAAGTCCCCACCACTTCCGGCTCTATTCTCAAGATTACTCTTGGTTAGGAAGAACTGGGGTGAACATGCTCCCATGGGGGCCCAGAACCATATTTTTTCCTTCTTATGGGAAGAGATCATTATTACTATAATATTGATCATTATTCCTAAGCAACCTCCATCGGAAGGTCATTGTATTCTTTAAGATGTTTCCTCCAAGGAAGGATGAAAATTCTATGTAAATGCCCCTTTTTTGAAGTTCTTCTGTTCGGGGACTGGGCTGATTTTCTTCTTCTTTGCCTAGGAAGGGCTGGTGGTGATGTCATTTTGTTTAAAGACTCACCTGGGGGCGGCACTTGTAGCTCAATAGGCAAGGGAGCCAGCCACATACACCTAGGTTGGTGGGTTCGAACTCGGCCTGGGCCTGCTAAGCAACAATGACAACTGTAACCAAAAACAAGCAAACAAACAAAAAAGCCGAGCGTTGTGGTGGGCGCCTGTAGTCCCAGCTACTTGGAAGGCTGATGCAAGAGAATTGCTTAAGCCCAAGAGTTTGAGGTTGCTGTGAGTTGTGATGCCAAAGCACTCTACCGAGGGAGACAGCTTGAGACTCTGTCTCAAAAAGAAAAAAATAAAAGATTCACCCGGGACTAAGGGACCTCCACATTGATTGGTTTTACTTTGGCTCTGCCTTTGGGAAAGTAATAAAACATCGGGCTCCCAGGCACAGATGCCTTGGGCTGTCCCTGTGGTCCAACAATGACCACATACCTTCCCCTGGCCCTCTCCTGACCACTAGGAGGCAATGCCAGCAAGAGGTTTGGGACTCCTCCAGTCCTCCTGGGATGTTTTCTATCTCTAGGCCTAGAAGCTGAGAATGTGTAGGAGATACCCAGAAAAAAAGGGGAAGCTTTTCCTGTGGTTTCTAGACATTGTAGTAAAAAAGAACGAAGATGCACTAGGGCACTGAGAGGGGTCACCCCTATTTTTGGGCAATGCTTGCATAGGTTTCTGTTTTTTCTTTTCTTTCCTTTTTTTTTGAGACAAGAGTCTCACTGTGTTGCCCTGTGTAGAGTACTATGGTGTCATAGCTCACAGCAAACTCAAACTCTTGGGCTCAAGTGACCCTCTTGCCTCAGCCTTCCAGGTAGCTGGGACTGCGACACCCACCACAATGCTCAGCTAGTTTTTCTAATTTTAGCAGAGACAGGGGGTCTCACTTGCTCAGGTGGTCTTGAACTCCTGAGCTGAGGCAATCCTCCTGTCTCAGCCTCCCAGAGTGCTAAGATTACAGGCACAAACCACTTCACCTGGCCCAGGTTTCTGTTTTTTGATTCTGAACATCCCAGGCCAAGGTGCAGAGACACAAAGGTATGCATCTTTTCTTTAAAAATTAAATCCATAGACACAGTTATCTTCCCAATGAAGCTTGAAACCAGTCAAGCACCTTTTTATTTAAAAAAAAAAAAAAAGGAAAAGTCTAATGGTACATAGTCTATACATGCTACAGCTAGTTTTTCATCCCCTCCCCCCTCATATTATATATACTCATGTTTTTCTGTGTGTGTTTAAAGGAAATAAAAGCCACCACCAGAGTCTGTCAATTTGCCAAGAGAGTAGGATGAGCACCAAGATCTCCATCATCCCATGAGCAGACACACGGTGGCAGGCGTCAAATATCCACTGTTCCTAGAGGGATGTTAGAAATGGCCTGTGACCTGGGGACCCCCTGAAGCAGGAAGTGTGGGCTGTACTAAGGTAACCATGGTTTATCATCACTCTGCACGTGGAAGGGATACTACTACTTACGTGGGCTCAAAGACACACCCAGGAGTAAAATATGAACTTAGCTGTACTAAAATTACTTATTGCTGATGTAAGCCAGGTGGGGGCACTTTCTAAACACATAGGAGGTCTAAAGGCAAAGACTACTGGACTGTAGAACTGTGTTTGGTTGTTTTAAGGACAATAGAGGTTGAGCCCCTCATCCCTGATTGGCTGACTTTGGCTAAAAAACAGGGAACAGAAGGAAGATGGAATGCTGGAACTAGAGGAAGGGCTTGCTAACTTGGCAGGATAGCACCAGAAACCAGACATTACCCCCCACAGACAGGGACTGTGCAGTCTGTGGGAAGGGTGCTCAGAGGGTGGTCCAAGAGCAGGGGAACCTCCTGATTTAGCTTTGCAGCTCTGCCTGGGGCACTCACAAGGCTGGCAGATGTTGGGACCTTACCCAAGTTAGGGACAACTCCTCTAGGCCAAGGAGGAATGGCAGCTGACTAACCTTTCGTTCTGGCCTGACACTGGGTAATCTTTGGTCTGTGGTGCAGTCTGGCTGTCTGCACTCTACACAAAAGCCCTGATGGGTGGGTCTAGATAACTCCTGGAACAGAAACAAGACATGGCTCAGGTTGTTAGGTGTCCACTGCCACAGTCCAAAGGGAAGGGCAAGGCCTCCGAGGGTGCAGCCTGACCCAACACTTAAGAGATGCTGGCATGGTGAGATGGTGGGAGCCCAGCCTTGAATGTTCTCATTCTTTTTTTCTTGCAGTTTTGGCCAGGGCTGGGCTTGAACCCACCACCACCCCTATCACCTCCTCCTACCCTTATATGGGGCCAGTGCCCTACTCCTTGAGCCACAGGCACCGCCCTGTTCTCGTTCTTTTGTTTTTGAGACAGATTCTCACTTTGTCACCCTCAGTAGAGTACTGTGGCGTCATAACTCACGGCAACCTCAAACTCTTGAGCTCAAGTGATTCTCTTGCCTTAGTTTCTCAAGTAGCTGGGACTACAGGCGCCCACCACAACGCCCGGCTATTTTTTTTTTTTTTTTTTTTTTAAGAGATGGGGTCTTGCTGTTGCTCAGGCTGGTCTCTAACTCCTGAACTCAGGCAATCGACCAGCCTCAGCCTCCCAAAGTGCTGGGATTCCAGGTGTGAGTCACCATGACTGGTAACGTTCTCTTCCTTGATAATGCCAAGTTGCTAGCCATTTGAGGGCAGGGGTAGTTTCTTCTTTATCCCACTCAGAGCTGGGTACTTGGTAAAAGCTAAATAAATACTAGACTGTCCATTCTTTCCTCTAAGGTATTTCCCAAGTCCTACGTGGATTCAGCATCTGTCCTATAAAGTGGCAAGTTTGTTCTCCCACTTTCCACCTGGTAGTGAAATCCCCAGTGACCTTGGAAGTTTTAGGGCCACAGGCTTTGCCTTAGAGAGTGATAATATGGAGTGGCCTTGTGGCACAGGCTTAAAATGACTACAGAGAGCCAGGTGTGGGCTGTAGTGAGCCCCCAGGAGGGTAAGGGAAATAAAAGTGGTTCGAGCTGGAGCTCAGCTAGCCCCATGGTCTCGGCTGGGACAATGACATAAATGCACTAAATGGCAAAGAGAGACTCTGAGCAAAATGTTTGAGCAAAGACTTATCAAGTGGTGGTCTTGAAACTCAGATTTTCCAAAGTTTTGGTGGCACCAGGAACTGTGCATTTGCCTAAGAATGTAAGATAAAGTAGTCATCACAAGGAAGTAAGCAGTGGCAAAGAGAAGAAAAAAATCTTTTGCCCACCTTTTGGGCTCACATTTGGCCTGTGACCAAATATATGACCAAAGGGTGGAAGGAAAAGACACCTGAATTCAGAGGAAGGGTCACCTAATTCCCTGGAAGCCCTGTACACATTTCCCTGCTGAGGGCAGAGGAAAGTCATGGGCAAGAGGGAGTGAAAAAAACAATTTGAGTCCCAACTCACCCCCTCAACCTTAATTTTCTGATCCTATCCACCTTGCAGAGGTGTTGTAAGGGTTAAGGGAGGAAGCATGTTCAGGCACCGGTGACCTGCCGGGTGCTCAGCATGACAATCATTATGATGGCCCTGGATCCCTTCCAGAGCCATGATTCTGCTCTATGGGGGTTTTGCATATGCTTACAGAATCGTGATGACAGTCCTGGGTGGTGCAGACCTCAGTGCCCAGTCCAGGACAGCTAGCAGAGTCACTAAAGATCCACTTTAGTTGGGTTGCACTGCTAGTTGCCTGGGGAAGTGTCCATCACTTGTAGCAAAAAGGAGCTGGATGGAAGAGTCCTTAGGCCCGAGGCATGACCAAGCAATGGACAGTGAACAGAGGAATGTGGCTTCTGTACCTACAGTTCATGTTAGAATAGTAATAATAATAATAATAATAATACTAGTAAAAAAAAAAAAAAGCAAACTCTTTCATTCACAAGAAAACTTTCTGTCCAGAGAAAGTGGAGCCAGTCCATTCCCTATCAGCTGTTAGGACTCGAGGGAGGAAGGGATGAGGCAAAGGAAAAACTCCTTCAGTGAAGTCAACAGGCAAAACTCAAAGCTCTTCACAGGCAGAGATGGAGCCACACACATCCCAGTCTATTCAGCACCTAGCACAGAGAAGGCACTCAAAACTCACAAAATTCCTGACAAGGTCACTGAGAGTCAAAAGCAAATCAGAGTTCTGGCCAGGTGGGGTGGCTCATGCCTGTAATCCTAGCACTCTGGGAGGTCTAGGCAGGCAGACTGCCTGAGCTTAGGAGTTTGAGACCCTGCCTCTACCAAAAAGAGAAAAACAAACCAAAAAACCCAAGAATCCTAGCTGAGCGTTGTGGCAGGTGCCTCTTGTTCCAGGAAAACTGGGAGTCTGAGGCAAGAGGATTGCTTGAGCCCAGAAGTTTCAGGTTGCTATGGGCTATGTGATGCCAAGGCACTCTGCCCAGGGCAACAGAATGATATTCTGTCTCAAAAAAAAAAAAAAAAAAAAAGAAAAAAAACAAATCAGAGTTTTGTCTTTTGAAATGTAGTCAAATCATATATAACAGCTTCACAAAATCCATCTAAACCAAATTAGATCAAAACTCAGGAAAACTATGCCATGGGGCCTCCTCCCAAGTGAGGGAACCTTCATGAGGTGGCAACCCTCCCCAGCCTCCCTTCTTCCCCTGGCTGCCACCTGTTCCCACAGTTCTGGGCACAAAGCTAAGGGGCCCTGCCCCAAGCCTTTCTGGGGGATGTGATTTGTAGGTGACTGGAGGAAGGGACTACAGATGCTACTGGAGATGAGAGGAAGCTCTTTCTCCAGCAGAAGCAGCCAAAGCCCATGTGGTAGAGGCAGGGTGGAGAAGAGGGCTATTTGCACACAATCTTTGGCACTGTGAGCATCCCCAGGAAAGCTGCCTTTGTGGTTTCGAAAACATACAGCAGATGACTATTAGGAATTGCTAGGGCAGGACGGGGCAGGGCTGCCTTCTCTTCTCCTGCAGGCTCAGCTGTGATGGGAAGAGGTCTTGCTCCCTCACTCTCCAGGAAGCTTAGTTCCCAAGCAAGAGTTGTGGGCTGGAAGCTAGAAACCTTGGGTCCTGGATCTGGTTCTGCAACACCTTTGCCATGCCTCTCTATGCCTCTGTTAACCACATCTGTCAAAATGAATAGAAGGCCTGCCCTTCTCCCTGGGAGAAAATACACTGGGAGAGTGCGTGAAAAAAAAGAAAGCCACTCTACACTGCCAGAGAGGAGCAGGAAGCGGTGACAGAAGGGGCACTGTCTCCTTATGGGGCTACTGCACGGTATCGAGCTGCTGATCCTCAGCTACCAGGGCCCCTTGAGGCTGGCACATGAGACTACCTCAGTTCCCTTTGCTCCACAGCTCCTTCCCAGGGTGCGGGGCAGGTGCAAGCCTGGAAACAGGGCTCTGTGCTAACTACCAGGACCCTGGCCTCCCTCTGCCATGGAGAAGCAATTGTTGATGGCTACCTGCTCCTGGCACCCAGCAGCTTCTATCTTACCCTGCCTGGCTTGCCTCTTACAGGGGAAAGAGCAAAGGCATTGAAGTCTGGCAGGCCTGGATTCAAATCCTCTCTCCTCCTTTTCTTAGCTAGTGTGATCTTGGATGCATTCAGCCCAGGTTTCCTCATCTATAAAATGGGTATAATATTATAAGGGAGGGTTGTTATGAGGATCCAACATGAACACAAAGTGCCAAGTACAGTGCTTGGCACCTGCTAGCTACTCAGTGAAGGGGTACTCACAAGAGGCCTGGCTTGTGAATGGCCTCTTCAAACAATCTTTGAAACTCTTGCTCTAGGTAGACAAAAACAAAATGCTCCATGTGGGGAGTGGGTAATCTTATTTAAAAGCCCTGGATTGGCTCGGCACCTATGGCTCAAGTGACAAAGGCACCAGCCACATACACATAAGCTAGCGGGTTCGAATCCAGCCCGGGCCTGCCAAACAACGACAGCTGCAACCAAAAAATAAAAGCCCTGGATGGATTGGAGCCTGCAGCAGGAAGGTGCAGCATGCTCAGGGCTGAAACCACCCTTTAGGGCTGATTGTGGCCCTAAGTTAGCAGATGGGGGACAGGGTGGCTAAGTGCACCTCCAGGCTACTCCTCGGGTAGCTGCATTCAGTTGACCCTCAGAGGCTCATGGGTCTGAGGCCTGGGGAAAGAGGACACCTTCCCTGGGACTGGCTGGAAACTGACTTCTAGAGGATTAAGTTGTTCCTGATACCAGGCATTTGGAAAACTGAATAAAGCCAATGGGCTTTTAGAAACATAAAGAAATGAGAGCAGGTTTTCATGGACTGGGTGGGCTGACCCTTGGTGTGCCTCATCCACACAACAAGAGACACTTTCTGGAGTCTCTCCTCTAGTCCTAGAGGCCTTGGAGTCATGGTCTGACTGCTGTGTGACAATGCCAATTGCCAGGAGGAGGAGTTCTCTTAAGGCAGGGATATAGATGGTAGACAGAAAGCCAGGGCTGCGGATTCTGATCCTCCAGGGATGCTGTGATGGGAGGGATCAGACCCAGGGGCTCCCACAACTCACTCCTGACCCTGCGGGGGGAAAACCACAGTACTCCAGAGTCTGTCTGCCTTGGAAGCTGGGTGGAGAATGATAAATTAAGAGGCATATTAAATACAGGAGTAAAGCCAGCAGGGACCAGCAGGCCCTCTAGACAGAAAGGGAGGTGACTACAGCTTCTTTCTGAGATAGTTGGAAGGAATCCATCCTTCCCAGGAAGGGGCCCCGCTCAGGACCTGACAGAACCACCAGCCACTGCTGTTCTTTTCCCGGACTTCAAACACCGTTCCCTCTTGGAAGCTGCTGGTGTCTTCATCTCCTTCAAAGTTGGCCACGGCCACATACAAAGAGTCCTTCAGGCCATCGGCGCTGGGGAGGGAGGCTATAGCTGCTTTCTCCGTGTTGTCTCCAACTTTGCTGGCCCCACGTGGCCCCGGCCCACCTTTGACACGCATGTCATCTTGGCCTCCTAAGGAGTTGGAGAGAAAAGGTTTGGCTTTTGGAGGGACAAGCAGCGCACGGCCTGGAGTAGGAGCTGCCTTGCTGTCATTGGCTTCATGCTGTGGACTTCTGACCTCTAGCAGGGGCTTGGATGAGGAGGTTTTCTTGGGGGGTGGTGGCCTCCGTGGTGGGACCACAGGTCTCTGCTGGGGAGCCTCTTGGAGAGGGACAGATGCATTCTTAGGCAAAGGATCTGTGGTCTTTGCTGGCCGTGGAGGGGCTCTGCAGGATATCTCCTTTGGGCTGAGCCCATCCTGTTTGCCCGTCCTATCCTGGGCACGGCCAGGCCCCTCCCCTGGAAGGAAGCTTCGGCTGAAGGCCATGTCTTGGCCCCCAATAGCCTGGTGGCTCTCTCCATCCAATGAAGATTTCTCCTGGCCCTTGGCAGGCCTGAGCTTACTCCTGAGGTTGCAGATGTCCACTTGGTCTTCACCCTGAGATGGCTCTGTTCTGGGGGAAGGAGCTGGTTTTGGCCTAACCTGAGGTTTGGTCTTCAAGAAGGGATTCTGGGGAACGGCTTCTGGCTTCTCCTCTGGCAGGTCAGCTTTGGATTTGGAGATAGGCCGGAGGTTGGGCTTCTTTACTTCCTTGGCCATTACCTTGTGGCCACACTCCAGCCCCATGTCATTTTTTAGCTGGAAGAGTTTGCTTTTCTCAGGTTTGGGCTCTGGCTTCTTGCTCTCTCGGGCTGGGGGCGAATGTTTGGCTGGAATCATGGGCAGAATCATGCCCGGAGGCTTGGGGGAAGAGCTGCGGAGCTGCTCCATCCTCTGCCGTTCCCTCTCCAGCAACTCCCCTTCTGACTTAATGATGGATTCTTTTCTCGGGGGGAGGCTGGGCTTCTCCTCCAGGTCGGGGTCTGAGATCTCCTCATAGCCTGCCGAGGCAGACATGTCTGAAGATGCCTTCCTTGGGATGTCCTTAACACTCTTCCAGTCTTTGGACCATGGCATTCCAGAGTCCATGGCACCGTGTGGTGCATCGGGCAGGGGCCGGGAAGGGCCTGTGGCTTCAATGCCTATATTGTTCTCCATTGTTGCTGCTTCCCCTAGCCGGAGCTGGGTCACCTCGCTGGGCAGGGGAGCCAGAAAGTTGGGCCTTGAGGCACTGCTGGTCTTCTTGTACTTGTCAATAAAGGTTGCAGGGGCCCACCCTTCCTTATCTTCAATCTGAATGTACCACCAGCCACTCAAGTTCTTCTCAATCACCTGGAAGGGAGGATACAGAGAAGCAATTAGGAGGTATGATGCCAGGACCAGTGGGCAGAATGGCTGGAAAACTCATGTGCAACTGGAACTCTACAAGCTGGCGCTTTGTAGTCTTCGGATTCTCCTACAGGGTCTATTACAGGATTCTCCTACAGTGGAGACTACTGTGCGCCAGGAACATCTTCATGGGGGTGGGTACTTGTCAAGTTTCCAGTTTCCCCCAAAGGAGTCCCTGAGACATGGACTTGGGTGCAGGGACTTAACTGGATAGGTGGTGCCAGGAAGTACACATAGGAAGTGATGAGTGTGAGAAGGGAGACGCCAATTATGAATGAGTTATTGTGCTCGGCCACTGGGGCTTAACCTGCCAGAGACCCTTTGGGAGATCACACAGTGCCTTAGAATGGTCCCTCTGGGGGTGAGGGCATTTATCTGTTGGCTCCCCTTCCCTTTTTTTTTTTTTTTTTTTTTTTTTTTGAGTTTTATTTATTTATTTTTGGCTCCCCTTCCCTTTTGGAAGGTAGGGGGCTGTCAACTTGCAGAAACCTGTGTGCAGCTGCAGATCAACCCAGGGGAATACAGCAGGCTCTGCTACAATTGTAAAGAAGTACATGACAAACGCCAAAATTACCCTAGATCCTGGCTTCCTGGTTGAACACCAGGCTCAGTAGCTGCTGGTGTTTATAGAGGCCATAGCAGATGAAAAATGCCTATCTTTAAACACCGGAATTACAATCAGCTGGAGGGGATGCTCATGTTTACACACAGTGAACTGAGCTGGCAGAGTGCAGCAGACTTTCATCTCATCCTCAGCTCCCTCTGGGTACACACCTGCTGAATGGATGGCCAGTTATTTATGTTTCCTGTTTCTTTTTGGTCCAGTATTGGATGGTAGAATTCACAAAGGTGACAGGTGTACACACTGTATGTTATGAGCTGAACTGTCTCTCCCTCCTAATCAAATGTTGGAGCCTTTATCCCTTGTACCTCTGAATGTGAATGTATTTGGATACAGGGCCTTTAAAGAGGTGATCAGGTTAAAATGGGTCATTAGGGTGGGTTCTAATGCAAGATGACTGGTGTCCTTATAAGAAGAGATTAGAAAACACACAGACCAAGGGAAAACCAGGTGAGAACCCATCTGGAAACTAAGGAAGGAGGACACAGAAACAAAACCTGCTGACACTTTGATCTTGGACTTGTAGCTTTCGGAACAGTGAGACAATTATTTAAGCTGCCTAGCTGCTTATTTAAGCTGCCTAGTCTGTGGTATTTTGTTATGGCAGGTTGAGCAGACTAATATACTGCAGTTCTCTGGTCAGTTTTTAGGAGAGCTGATGAATGCTCATACTGCCCTGTGAGATGGGAATTGTCATCTCTTCTTATATATGAAGAATGGAGTCTCAGTAAAGCTAAGGAACTCAAAGGGGTCTTGTAGAAAATCAGTGGTGGAGGAGAGTCAAAGGCAGGGGGTGGGTTTTAGAGCTCGAGGTTTTACCACCATCCAACCCTTTCTGCTTCTCAGAAAGGGGACCCTGCTTGGAGAGGGACCGTGTCTGGGGTGAGAAATTGCTGACGGAGCAGTATATGGTGTGGGCACTCTTCAGCTTGGAGAGAGATTGCAGCCACAGATCCTGTTCCAGGCTGCTGAGGCTGGGCTCTGGGGTCTGCAGACCTGGCTCCACTACCTACTGCCTGAGAGACCCCGGCCGAGCCACACCTCAGATTCCACACTGTAGGAGGAGGAGGAGGAGGAGGAGGAGGAGGACTTGCAGGAGCTTCATGATGACTACATGAGCTGATGCAGACAACAGCACTTGGTGAAGGCTGAGGGGTAAATGTTCCCTGTGGTGAAATTAGAGTTGAGGTCATGAAGGCAGCACCTAAGGAGTCCCTCTGGATCTTTCTGGAAGAAGGGCACTGAGAACATAAACTCTTAACATGAGGATGGTGGCATCTCTGGCAACAATGAAAGGCCATGCTGGGAGTAGTCACTGTTGGCACATCCATGGATTCAACAGTGTTAGTACTAAGGACAGTAATCAATATTAGACGTGTCTATGAGATCTATTAAGCTTACCCTCCTTGCAGAGTATGGTGGCAGGAGCCCTGAACATTTGGGTTCTTCACTGTCATAACTAATGGGAGTTTTCATTTACTAGGGACTACCATAAATAAAAGCAAATGCAGGATTACAAGAATGAGGGGGAAAGAAGAGAGCCTGGGTTTTAAAACTGGGAAGAGACCTGGGTTCAAATATTAGTTCCACCACTTACTAGCTGTGTAACCCCGGGCAATCAATTTACCTAACCCCTCTGAGTCTCAGGAACCTCAAATGTAGAATGGGTTGATGAAATTTACCTCTGGGGGCTTCTGTGAAGATCAGTTTACAAGCTAAGGCACCTGGAACAGGGAGGCACCTTCTTCTGTCACTGCTACTAGTACTAACTACTTCATCTCGTCATCATCATCATCATTGGTAAAACATGTCTTGAAGATAAACAGCCTAGACAAGGAACTAAGCTGTTCCTGGTAGCCCGACTGCTAGAATCCTGCAGTTCCATTAATGACTTTTGAAAGCTAATATGACATTGAAATGAACCAGGAAGCAAAACTGGGAAAGATGAAAACTGAGCATGTGGGTTTCTTATCCTAAGAAAGGAACACCTGATTAAGCCCAAAACTTCAGTGGTAACTATTTCCCACTTAAGTCCTTCATGTTACCACTGGCAGAACTTATGCTGACATCATGGAACAATAAAACAGAAAAATTTCAAGAATGGGTTCTATTTGCTTCCTGGAAAAGAATGTTGGGTGTGTGAATTTTTTTTTTTTTGCAGTTTTTGGCCGGGGCTGGGTTTGAACCTGCCACCTCCGGCATATGGGGCTGGTGCTGTACTTCTTTGAGCCACAGGCTCAACTTTGGCAAAAAATAGAGAATAAAGGCAAGAAACCAAAAAGGGGGAATGATTCTGGTAGAAGGGGAGAAAGGGCCCAGAGGCAGACTCTCTACTACCTCCTGAAAACATCAGAGATCCACCGAGTCCCTGCTTAATGCATCAGCACTCAGCTTCAGAGCACTGCCCAGGCACCCTGAGCGGCCCTAGGTAGACTCGTGAGCATTCCGAGCCAGGGAGTGGTGGTGTTTATCAGCAAACGTTCAGTTTACCAGCATGCTCAGACAATGGTGAGTGTTGAAAATCCTGGAAACTTATTGTTAAAGGCTGTTATTTTAAAGGTTTAATAATGTTTTTCAGCTCTCTGGGAAAGAAACCCCTTTATAACGTGCAAGTCGGACTTCTGGTTTTGAGATGGGAGATGGAATGAACAGCAGTTTCCCTTTGTGCAACAAATCCAGGAAAAGAAATAAATGAACCCCCAAACCAAGCATAGGAGGAAAAAGGGGAGAGGTCAGTAGGTCAGAAATGTGGTGAGGAATCACTGATGGAAGGAAGCTGCAGTGTTCTGTGAGGAGTTCTGCTGCAAAGTGGGGGAGACTTCAAGATGGCAGAACTCAGGGATGAGGGAGGCCCAGGAGCAAATGACGGGATTAACCGGGATAACATGGCAGAAGTGGCCAGGCTGGCTGACCTTTCTTTATGGCCTTTAGCCTATTCTTTTTAAGACTGGGTCTTAAGCTGTCACTCTGTGTAGAGTACTGGGGTGTCACAGCTCACAGCAACCTCAGACTCTTGGGCTTAAGTGATTCCCTTGCCTCAGCCTCCCAAGTAGCGGGGACTACAGGCACCTGCCACAATGCCTGGCTGTTTTTTTTTTTTTTTTTTTTTGTTGTTGTTGCAGTTGTCGTTTTAGCAGACTTGGGCTAGGTTTGAACCCGCCAGCCCCGGTGTATGTGGCTGGTGCCCTTACCCACTGAGCTACAGGCACTGCCCTAGCCCATTCTTTAAGACAGCTGGAATAAAAAATGAAAGTGATTATAGGTGGAAACAGTGAATGTGAAAGGCTGGGTTGGACAGCCATGACACTGCTTGGTGGCTGGCTCAGAAGTCCTGTGCTGGTACTGACACCAATCAGCTCTGTGTGTGTGCTCCCAGCGGGGCTGTTTGACTGTCTGCTATCTCTTCTTGTGCAGGCCAAGGCAAATATTGATACCATGAAAAGAACTGAAATAAATACCAATACAACTATAAAGAATTTATAACTGGGTGGTGCCTGTGGCTCAAAGGAGTAGGGTGCCGGCCCCATATGCCAGAGGTGGCAGGTTCAAACCCAGCCCTGAACCAAAACTGCACAAAATACAAAAAAAAAAAAAATTATAATTGACAAAAAAGAATTAACAGTTAACAGGACCTTAGATGTCCTTAGAGAGAAGCACAAGGGCAAGTCCAATTCATGACATGAAAGAATAGTTGAAACAAAACTATGACAATGGCAATTGACTATGGCAATGAATCAGTAAGAGCTCTTAGAAATGAAAATTACAATTCATGGACTAAGACAATCAATAGACTCAACTGTCAAAGAGCTAAAAGATCAAGCAGAATGTTTCAAAAATGCAGCACAATGGGATGAAGATGGAAAATATGAAAGAAAAGTTAAGAAACATGGAAAATACAACCAGAAGTTCTCATATCTGTTTAATGACAGTTCCAAAGGGAAAGACTAAAAAGATTGAAGAGAGTCAATATTTAAAGACGTAAAAGTGGAAAATGTTCTAGGAAGACCTCCCGAGTCCTTAGATGAAAAAGACCCAGCCCACACTGAGCTGGATAAAAATAAACTTGCACCTAGTTACACATTAGTGAAATTTCAGCACTTTGTTAATACTGAAAAAAAGATAAAGGTAATGAGGTACTCCTGAGAGAACAAAGAAATGACAGATTATGAACAAGAATCGGGGTGAGGCAGCAGCACTTGTGGCTCAAGTAGGAGGGTGCTGCCCCCATATACCGGGGGTGGAGGGTTTGAGCCCGGCCCTGGTCAAAACTAAAAAAAAAAAAAAAGAAAACGAATCAGGGTGAGAGTAGTAGCTTACTAGTAACACTGGATGCAAGAAAAGAATGAAACAATACATTCAGAGTGCTGATGGAAGACTAGTTCAAACCTAGGATTCAAGATTCAACCAGTCATTGAAGAGGGGGAAAATAACTCTTAATTCTCCTATTGTCAAAAAAGCATTATGTACAAAAGTGGGGCATTGTCCTTAGTTAAGGACACACAGTTGCACGTGGGGGTCACAGAAACTAACACAGGGTAGGGAAGGGAAACAATGCAAATCAGGGAAGGCTTCCTAGAGGAGGCAGGGATTTGAAGAATGAGATGGATTTTGATATGCCAAGTTCAGTTCAAAAAATGGATGTCTTCCATGAAAAAGCAGGTAGAGGGCTAGGAAGTAGATAAAGGACGGTCATTCATGGAAGAGAGAGTTAAGAGAGGTGGGGAGGGGTCAGCTTCACCAGTGGGGTTCAGAGGAAAGCAGTAGATATAATAAGGCCTAACAGTGGGAGGAATAACCCTTGATCACAGGAAGATGTTAAGAAACAGGCATATGTTTCATGTCAGATTAGCATGCCTGTGCTTTACAGCAGCCAAGTGGGGGAACTGGCTAGAGAATTATCTTGAAGCACAAGCAAGACGCCTTGTGAGTTCTCTCTGTGGATATAAAGTTGGAAAGACCAGAATGGCTTAAAAAAAAAAAAAAAAAGGAACAGAGAAAAAGAGCAGCTACAAAGCCTTGAGATGTTTCTGCTTCCCCTTGGTTTCTCTGTATGACTGGGGATTTGCATTTTATGAAAATTAGTTTGTGAGATTTTAGTCCAGTTTCTTTAAAAACCTTTGCAGACAACCTTCCTTCAATAGGCTGAAGGAGACTTGGCTCGAGGAGAAGTTTCTGGAGAGGTCTGGCCAGAACCAATGGTGGTGAGGGACCAGGATGTACCTTCAGGGAAGCCGCCTTTTCCCAAGTTCACTAGGAAGCTTCTCAGGGACTTTAAGGGAAGGAGAGATGAAGGAAGTGTCTTCCTGTCCTTTATTCTTCAGAGCTGGAGGGGAAACTGTACCCTCAGGAAACATGTTACACTCATGCACCGACTCAGTAGTCATTCCTTCATGTATCCAAACATTGATTCATACAGGAATTGACTAAGCATCTGCTTAGTCCTTTAAGACTAGCCTCAATACCAATTGACTAGCCTCAATTAAGAAAAGACTCCTTTGCGTTGGAGGGGTTAAGCCAGACAATAGTGGAGAGGAAGATTTTTCACTTATTCAACAATTTTTATTGCAAACTTACCATATGCCAAGGACTGGGCTGGCTGGTGGGGATGCAGGAGTGAAAAACTGATATGGTCCCCACCCTTTCGAAGTTCTCTAATATCAGGCAGATAAATAATGAGAGGCTGTTAAACTCTCTGATACAAATCTGGAGATAGACAGGGGTTCAAATCCTTTTAGCTGTATGTCATAGGAGATAGTACTTTTAACTTTACTGAGCACCTTCATCTGACAAATGGGGATACATTCCCATCTCACACGTAGTAACTTGCTTAATTATTTAACCGGGTGACATGGATCCCCAAGTACTACGCCCCAAGTCTCTCTCCAGCTGCCATCTTCTTCCTTCTTCTTTTTCATTGCCAAGCTCCTTAAGTTTCTATAATGTCCCCACTTCCTCCCTTTCCCTCTTCCATCTCCTGTGATCTGCTTGATGGCCTCAACTCTCCAATGCAATGCTCTTGCAAAATTACCAGTGACCTCCTTCCTGTTTTACAAACACCCTTACCAGCCTGCTACACCATGGATCACTCCTGCCTCCGTCAACTGCTCCACTGGCTACTACTTTTCCTACTACTTCTCCAGCTCCTTTCCAGAATATTCTTCACCTGCCTGATCATCCATCAACACCAGTGTTCCCTGAGTTTCCTCCTCAACCCTCTTATCCTCTCACCCTGCCTTGCTAATTCATATACAGCCTCAATTTACCACCAATAGGCTCCTGACTCCAAAGCACACTTCAAATTCAGACACATATATCTAAACCCCTATCAATGGCTCCATCTGGGTCCCACAGTCAGCTCTGCTTCTTCATGCCTAAAACAAAACAGAAACCCAATTCCTACCCTGTCCTGTTGAGACGATGTCTTAAGATTTCCTTCCATTGTTATGTACGAGACACTCAACATATGTGCACAATAATGAATAAGAAGGGGCAGATTTTTCTATACTAGCTTATAATACAATTCAAAATTTTGCCAAATCCCAACCCTCTTGCCCTTGACTCAAATAATAGTAAAGTAAAAGTGCAAAAGGATTCTTCCTAGTGAAACATCAAGATGCTTCAATGCCCCTGGAAGCAGAGGCCAGGAGATTCTATGGGGTCTTAGGACCCAGTGGCCAGAGAACGCAGAACTAACCTCTTGACCACAGTGCATAGAAATGCCTGGGCCAGATACAGTGTCTGGTGGAGCCACTGGTGAGCCAGAGTAAAGGACAAGGAAGGAAGGAAGAAGAAAGGAAGGAAAGAAGGAAAAGGCCCCAAAGCGGGAGGGTTGAAGAGATGGGTTGATGGTGCCCCCTGCCCTGGGCTGTCAGACAGTGTTCTGTGCTGGGCACTGGAACTGTGTTCCTTGGATGAAAGAGGAAGGTGAAGACAACTCTTCAGAGTCTAGAAGAGCAGCTGGCACATAGACCACAGCAGATGCTCCAGGAGTATCATATTTGTTGCAGAGATGAATAAATTAAACTTCTCTCTCCCAGATTAGGTATGGAGGGCCTCGAAACAGAAGTTGGACCTCTGAAAATCAGAGGAAGAAAGCAAAGGAAAGAGAATTGCAAAAAGAGAAAGACTTATGTTGGCTTTTCAGAGCAGGCGAGCAGAAGGAGGGGGAAGAAAAAGACAGAAGTAAGAAGTGAAGAGGGAAGTAATAAAAAAGGGAATTCCACTTACATGAAATGTCCGAGATAGGGAAGTCTACAGAGACTGAAAGTCAATTAGTGGTTGCCCAGGGTTGGTGGGGAGGGGGTGAAGGGAATTGGAGAATGACTGCTAATGGACAAGGGGTTTCTTTGTGTTCTACAATTAGGTGGCGCTGCACAATTCTGTGAATATAATTAACCCCTGAATTTTATACTTCAAACTAGTAAACTGTATGATACGTGAATTATGTCTCAATAAAGCTGCTAACTCCCCTTCGTCCTCAAAAAAGAAGGAGGCAAGAGGAGAGAATTAGGAGGTGATGCCTGGAATCAAGAATCACAAGTAGGCAATAAAGAAGACCAGAGCCACTCACCTCAACCTTCAGGCCCGCCTGGAAGCTGATGCCATCTGGGATGGTTGTCTGGAATTCAGCGATGGTGTAATACTCTTCCTCCACTTGGGGTGGGATGGGAGGCTTCGGGAGGTTGAGACCGCGAGGCTGGTAGGATTAACACAGGGGTAACTCCAAGGTTAAGTGCATTATTGCCACGTGGGAGCAGGGTGGACTAGAGGACTGGAGCACACAACTGCCCCAAGGGGATGGATGCTACAGAACCATCTGCATTCTAAGGGACAAAACAAAGAGGACACACAGATTGTCATCTCCTAGATGAGATCAGACTGGACCTTCAACTTTAGAGCCACAAGAAGAAACATGGGACAACTGGCTACAATGACAATCTGGGACAAGACAATATTCTGTGAAATAAGAGGTGGCAAGAGTTGAGCTAATAACATAGGTCTGCAAGTCAGACCCATCTGGGTTCAAAATATTAACAGAACTAACCTCCTGACTATAGTTACAGTGTCTGGGGGAGCCCCTGGCATACTGAAGTACGGGGACCTTATTGCAAACATAGGAAAATTACCTTCCCTTTTGGAGTCTCAGTTTTATCTCCTGAAGAATGGGCATAATAACAGTATCTACCTGGTGGGGTTGCTGCAGGTATTAAGTACCGTAAGTTAATGCAGTCAAGCACCCAGTGCACTGCATAGCGCCCAGCAGGTGCTCAACAAAAGGCAGACATTAAAAAACAAACAAAAAGTTTACTTCTCCAAGTATTGGCTAAAAAGGTCCCTAGAAAATTAACAAATGGAATATGGAAGAATATTGGAATGGCACCACAAATGATATCTGTGCCTCATTCAAGCCTAGGCTTCAAGTTGCCTTAGTGGAGAAGACTGATCTAAGGCCGGGTACAGTGGCTCTCGTGTATAATCTTAGCACTATGGGAGGCCAAGGGAGGTGGATCACCTGAGCTCAGGAGTTTGAAAGTAGCCTGAGCAAGACCCTGTCTCTACTAAAAAAATGGAAAAACAAGCTGGGCATTGTGGAAGGTGCCTGTAGTCCCAGTTTCTCGGGAAGCTGAGGGAAGAAGAGCTCTTGAGCTCAAGAGTTTGAGTTAGCTTGAGCTATGATGATATCATGGCATTCTACCCAGGCTGACTGAATAAGTCTCTGTCTCAAGAGGTAAAAAAAAGATTTGTCTAAGACAAAGGAAAGTGGGCTCGAGAGCAAGTCCTGAGGCCCAGCTGTTACAGGCACACTCTGCACCCCGGGGCAAATGGTCACCTGCCTGGACTGTGGTCTTTCTACCTGTTAGTGGACATAGCACTCACACAGCCTGCTCCACCAGGCTGCTGTGTGGATAGGACAGAGAGCATCTCACAGTCCTCAGTCTCACAACCCAGGGGCTGGCTCCCCATTAGCAAGGATCCACTTACAATGGTCATATCCCGGCGAGGAGGGGGTCTCTGCCTCATCTTTGGTGATCCTGTAAAGAAATAAGAGCTTATTTCACTCACATGCAGAGTTCCACAGATAAATTTCTAAGTTGGACCCCAGGAACGATAAGGGAATGAACATGCTATTGGTACGCTTTTTGCAAGAAGAGCCTGAGCAAGAGGAGCTGCTCGTGCTTGGCTCAGCAACCTCTCTCAACATAGCTTTTCCTGATCCTTTCTACATGGAAATGAAAGAGGATGGTGCTGAGTTCTCAAGCAATGGAAAACTTTCCAGGAATGCCAAGAAGTATAGGCTTCAGGAAAACACAGAGATGGGTTCCTACTCAGCTCCAAGGCTGGCTGGCTGCAGGCTTTGCACAGACTATCTGAATCTTTGAGGGCAAAGCGGCCCTCACCTGTAAAATGGGCATAATGCATGTCTCCTAGGGGCAGCAGTGCGGGAAACATCTGTGAAGCTATTGGCATGTAGCAGGCATGCAATAAATGTTACATGCCTGGTTTTGTGCCCAAGAACAAACCCAAACTAAACAATACTGAATAAACTGAAACAACTCACTTGGGCTAATGACTTCAGGGGTTTATACTTTGGAGTTGGGCTGCTGTACCTCTGGGTGTCAGAGTCAGGAGAAAAATGACTCTGCAATAGCATAAAGCCTCTGGCTAAAGATAGAATGTCGAGGAAGTAACCTCCTGGTTTTCCAGAGCTGGTTCAGCATGATTCCTCACACAGGGGTAGTTTGGCAGGTGGGTATGAAGGAGATGGCTAATCTCTCAAACTCCCTTTCCTCTGTCTTCTGTTAGAATAAATGACAACAGAGTTTTAGCCAAGATACTAGGCTGCATATATATAGACTACATTTCCCAGACTCCCTTGCAGCTAGGTATTGCCATGTGACCAAGTTCTAGCCAACAGGATGTGAGAGGAGAGTGGAACTGTATACCTTCTGATTTGTGTCCACTTTTCCCTGCCTGCTTTTTTACTGACTGGACTAGAGGCTACCCCTCCTGGACCAGATGGATAAGGGCAATACAGGATAGATGTAGCATAAGAAGACTCTTTACTGCCTGGAGCTGTCATATCAGTACTGGACAGATACATGGACTGTTTTGTAAGAAATAAATACCTAGATCATTTTAGCCACTCTCTTTGGGTATATATATTTATGGGGGGAGGGTCTTGGTTTTAACATCTTAACCTATATTCTAACAAAGACAAGGGGTTGCTGATTTTCATTTGCTCCTCTAGTGCCAGGGGGAATCCATTTATGCTCTTGGCCATGATAGCTTAAGAATTACAGAAAGTTGAGGCTGGCCAGGACCCCTGCCATGGCACATGAGAAAATGTGATCAGTATTTCCTCAGAGCAGCTGAGCAGAGAGTACAAAGCTTGGCAAAAAGAGCTGAGAGAAGCTTAGCTAAGAGCAGCGACTTCATCTCTGGGGAGAGGGAAATTCCTTTCTCTATAGAAATATTCTACCTGCCCTGCATGACCAGGACAGGATCACAGGTACTGTACTTTGGCCAGAGTCCTGGGTACAATGCAGACAAAATGAGCTCCAATCTCAGAAGTGTGCTGGGAACAATAAACAGTAAACTATATATGAGGAAACCTTGAGAAGCAAGATAGGAGAGGCATTGTTGTTGGATTAAGCCCAACACAGGGTCTTTTTCCTCCTCTTGCTCAGAAGTGAGGACCTCCACAGAAGTGGAGAGTGTACGGGACAACCTGTGTTCAAGTTCCAGCCCTACCATTCACTACTTGGGTGGCGCTAGACACACCTAATCTCTCTAACTCCTACGCTGTAAAACAAAAATAATAAGTCCGGCTCTGCGCCTGTAGCTCAAGCGGCTAAGGTGCCAGCCACATACACCAGAGCTGGCAGGTTCGAATCCAGCCTGGGCCTGACAAACAACAATGACAACTATAACCCAAAAATAGCTTGTAGTCCCAGCTACTTGGGAGGCTGAGGCAAGAGATTTGCTTAAGCCCAGGAGTTGGAGGTTGCTGTGAGCTGTGATGCAACAGCACTCTACCCAGGGTGACAGCTTGAGGCTCTGTCTCAAAAAAAAAAAAAAAAAAAAAAAAGTCCCTTGAGGGTGGGTAGGAGTAGCTAGAAGACTAATTAGAAGAGTGCTGGCACATAGCAGGTGCTCGATGGTGGAGAAACACAGCTAGGGTAGGAAAGCAATGCTTCTCAACTCAGATTCTGCCACTCACTAGTTGACCAAGTTACCAGCTTCTGAGACTCTGTTTTCTCATTACCAAGATGGTGGCAGCAGGGCTGCTGCAAGAATGAGGGACAATAGGTAAGAAGCTTCGAGCACAGAGCTCTGTGCATAGAAGGCCCTTAGGTGTTGGAAGCCTGGGTGGGCATAACTCACTCTGCCTGACATCGCCATCGGGCACGGGCCGGCCTTCAAATCGGATGTCCCTCTGGTTGTTGAGCAGCTCCCTCTCCCTGCCCCCTGCATTCTGCGGCCGGGCAATGCCATCCAAGTCAAGGGCACCAGAGTGTGCGGGTGAGCCAGGGCCCAGTTTTGGGGGTAAAGGCTCCCCACTATTCTTCTTTAGGTAGGAGGCAGGAGCCCAGCCTTCTTTGCCCTGGTACCTGCAAGGAAGAGGAAAGATGCTGGTCAAGCTGGTCTGCCAGGTCCACAGGCAGAAGCTATGCTCCTATGCAAACTACACATTCGGTCCCAGAAGGCAGGAGTGAAGGGTCATGACTGCCTAGGGCCAGAGGCCAGCACACTGCTCACTGCTCCCCTGGTGAAGCCAAAGGCCTCAGCTTGGCCATCAAGATCTCCATGCTCTCCTCTAAGTTGGCCTCTGTTTGCCTCCCTCACAGCAACCACCAAGACCCACAGTTGGGCTCTAGTCTGTGCTCTTCACCTGTGCTCAGCTGCCTCTGCCCAGCAGTCCCGGCTCCTGCTGCAAATCCTACCACAGACACATTGGTTACCATGTAGATCTGCAGTTCCTGAGCCCCAGGCCACAGACTGGCACTGGTCCGTGGCCTGTTAGGAACCAGGCCACACAGCTGGAGGTGAGTGGTGGGTCAGTGAGCAAAGCTTCATGTGCATTTACAGCCAGTCCCCGTCACTCACATCACCACCTGAGCTTCATCTCCTGTCAGAGCGGTGGCAGCATTAGATTCTCACAGGAGCTCAAACTAACGTAAACCGTGTGTGTGCAGGATGTAGGTTGTGTGCTGCTTATAAGAACTTAATGCCTGATGATCTGAGGTGGAGCTGAGGCAGTGATGAGACACTGGGACTATCTATTTGTAGGAAAACAAGCTCAGAGCACCCACTGATTCCTCATTATGGTAAATCGTGTAATTATTTCTTTATATATTACAATGTAATAGTAATAGAAATAAAGTGCACAATAAATGTGCACAATAAAGGTGCTTAAATCATCCCAAAACTATCCCCCACCTTTGGTCTGGGCAAAAATTGTCTTCCATGAAACCAGTTCCTGGTGCCAAAAAGGCTGGGGACAATTTATGTAGATAAAACACCTTTTGGGGTGGGAATGAACGTTGGATCCAGGGTTTGATGATGACCCTGACAGGAGAGCTCAATCTTCCCCCAAAAGAGAATTCAAGGAGTTTAATGATCACTTGCTTCTCTGCATGACATAATTGAGTTTAGTAGCCATGACCAGAGCGGTTGATCTGGACCAGAGGTGTGCTAGAGCCAGGTCACAGCAGCTCGTGAGAGCCGATGTGCACATCTCTGCCAAAGTCCGCACTTGGCAATATCACACGGATAGTCTGAAATTATTAGGTCATTTCAAAAGTTTTGTCCGTTTTTTTTTTTTTTTTTATTATTATAGATAAAAATAGGCACCATAGATGTGGCCCGACCCATTACCCTCCCTCCACCCAAACCTCCCCCCTCCCTTCCCCTTCCTTGGTCCTTTCCCCATAGTCTTGTGGTATAGTTGGGTTATAGCCTTCATGTGAAAGCTATAGTTTAGCTTCATAG
>CAUYPK010141312.1:0-42061 GCA_963574355.1 Loris lydekkerianus | reverse complement strand
AATTATAATTAGTACAGCTACACAATATTGGAGAAGCATTAATCCTCTGAACTAAATTCTCATAGGAGGACAATTAATCACATTTATGGTTTGGGGGGGGCGCAAACGCGGGGGAGGTAGGAGGGTGGGGCCTTGGTGTGTGTCACACTTTCTGGGGGCAAGAAATGATTGCAAGAGGGACTTTAACTAACAATTGAAATAAGTGTAACCTGGTTTATTTTACCCTCAATGAATCCCCAACAATAAAAAATAAAGAAAAAAAACAAAAAACAAACAACAACAACAAAAAAAAACAAAGCCATGGCCATCAGCATACCAGATTTTAGGCTATACTACAAAACCATAGTGGTCAAGACAGCATGGTACTGCCACAAAAATAGAGACATAGACATTTGGAGTTGAATAGAAAACCAGGAAATGAAACTAACATCTTACAACCACCTAATTTTTGATAAACCAAACAAGAACATACACTGGGGGAAAGACTCCCTATTCAATAAATGGTGCTGGGAGAACTGGATATGCACACATAAAAGACTGAAACTGGACCCACACCTTCTCCACTCATAAAAATTGATTCAAGATGGATAAAGGACTTAAATGTAAGGCATGAAACAATAAAAATCCTCAAAGAAAGCATAGGAAAAACACTGGAAGATATCAGCCTGGGGAAAGATTTCATGAAGACTGTCGTAGCAATTGCAACAACACCAAAAACATACAAATGAGGGAAGTGCCTGTGGCTCAAGGAGTAGGGCGCCAGCCCCATATGCTGGAGGTGGTGGGTTCAAGCCCAGCTGCAGCCAAAAACTGCAAAAAAAAAAAAAAAAAAAAAAAAAAAAAAAAAAAAAAAAATGAGTGTTGGCACCAGGTATGGTGGCTCACACCTATAATCCTAGCACTCTTAGGAGGCCAAGGCAGGTGGATTGCTTGAGCTCACAAGTTTGAGACCAGCCTGAGCAAAAACATACAAATGGAACTTCATTAAACTGAAAAGCTTCTATACAGCTAAGGAGACAAAAACCAAAGCAAATAGACAACCTACATAATAGGAAAGGATATTTACATATTTTGTATCAGACAAAAGCTTGATAACTAGGATCTATAGAGAACTCAAATTAATCCACATGAAAAAAGCCAACAATCCCATGTATCAATGGGCAAGAGACATGAATAGAACCTTCTCTAAAGAAGATAGATGAATGGCTAACAAACATATGAAAAAATACTCATCATCACTAATTATTAGAGAAATGTAAATCAAAACCACCCTGAGATACCATCTAACCCCAGGGAGAATGGCCCACATCACAAAATCTCAAAATTGCAGATGCTAGTGTGGATGTGAAGAGAAGGGAATACTTTTACACTGCTGGTAGGACTGCAAACTAACACGACCTTTTTGGAAGGAAGTATGGAGAAACCTCAAGGAACACAAGCTAGACCTCCCATTTGATCCTGCAATCCCATTACTGGCCATCTACCCAGAAGGAAAAAAATTCCTTTTATCATAAAGACACTTGCACTAGACCGTTTATCGCAGCTCAATTTACAATCACCAAAATGTGGAAACAGCCTAAATGCCCACCATTAACAAGCTGTAGTATATGTACTGCATGGAATACTATTCAGCCATTAAAAAAATGGAGACTTTACAGCCTTTGTATTAACCTAAATGGAAGTGGAACACAGTATTCTTAGTAAAGCATCACAAGAATGGAGAAGCATGTACTAAATTGAGTCCTATGTACTCAATTTTGATATGAGGACAATTAATGACTATTAATGACATGGTGGGGGTAGGGGAAGGGGAGGTGGGGTCTTCAAAGGAAGGAGAGGTGGGGGAAAGGAAAAGCAGAGAGAGGGAAGGAGGAAGGAGGATGGGGTCTTGGTGTGTGCCACACCTTTGGGGGGCAAGACACAATTGTAAGAGGGACTTTACTTAACAAATGTAATCAATGTAACCTGATTTCTTGTACCCTCAATGAATCCCCAAACAAGAAAAAAATAAAAAATAAATAAAGAGTGGAACCCCGTTTTTACTCAAAATAGAAACACCAGCCAGTGTTGTGTCGGTTGCCTGTGGTCCCAGCAAACGGGGAGGCTGAGGCAAGAGGATTGCTCAAGCCCAAGAGTTCGAGGTTGCTGTGAGCTATGACATCACAAGACTCTACCAAAATGAATAAATAAATAAATTAAATTAAAAAATAAATAAATAAATTCTTTTTTAAATTTCAAGGACTCAGAGCTGGAACATTCCATTTAAAAGTTCATTCAAGTCTCATATTGTTGGATTAAACAAAATTGGATTACTGTTGTTTAAGTTTCTATAAATCCACTGAACTATGATATTTCTGAGCATGCTTTGTCCAAAGCCAACTATAGTCAAGGTTCTGTCTACAATTTCCTACAACAGTCTCCAGATCTATTTACACTAGTAACTTTGAAAAATTATTCTATTGGTGTATTTACTCACAATAAACCCATAATCATTCTTAATACCTCTTTTGTTTCAGTTTAATAATCAGGTGCAGAACTTTGCTGAAATCAATACCATACCTCTTGGTATTGGTATTGTATCAATCTTTCTCTTCTATTTAAAATGGGACCCTCATTCATTAAAGTCTTCTGACATAATTAGAAGTCATTAAAGTCTTCTAACATAATTTCTTGAGGAATACAGTTTTGAATTTTTTTTTTTTTTTTTTTTTTTTTTTTGAGACAGAGTCTTACTCTGTTACCCTGGGGTTGAGTAGTGTGGTGTCATCATAGCTCACAGCAACCTGAAACTCTTACACTCAAACGATCCTCAAACCTCAGCTTCCTGAGCAGTTGGGAGTATAGGCACCCACCACAAAGCCCAGCTAATTTTTCTATTTTTTTTTTTTTTGTTTGTTTGTTTGTTTGAGACAGAGTCTCAAATTTTTGCCCTGAGGAGAGTGCCATGGCATCACAGCTCACAGGAACCTCTGACTCTTGGGCTCAAGCGATCCTCTTGCCTCAGTTTTTTTTTTTAATTTTTAGTAGAGACAGGGTCTTGCTTTTTTGTTCAGGCTGGTCACGAACCCATGAGCTCAAGCAATCTTCCTTCCTGGGCCTCCCAAAGTGCTAGAATTACAGGCATGAGCCAACTCACCCGGCCAGGAATATATTTTTGAGATCATACCTAAAAATCCTTTTGGGACTCTGGACAGTAAATCCTCTTAATCTGGTGACCTGAACTAATTTAAGTTTTGGGGTGTTCTTCCCCTATTTTTTCTTCCTCTCCAGAGCTCAGTTTTCTCCTTGTGATGTTCTAATTGATTGAACAGAAGCACTTCTTCCATGATGAGGATGACATGAAATACCACACTGGTAGTTTAGCTTTCCCTCTGCCATTTGTTAACATTCCATATGCTCAGTTCCTTTTTTATTCATGTTCTTATTCCTACTCTGGATAAATTAAACTTTTTCTGTCTTTCCCACTTGAGTTGCAACCATTCTGGTTTTAGTCTCCCTTGCATCTTGTTAAAGGTCCATGTTAATCATCTGGAAATTATCCATCCCCTTATGTCTTGGTTTGTGTTGCTATAAAAGAATACCTGAGACTGGGTAATTTATACAGAAAAAAGGTTTATTTGGCTCATGATTATGCTGGCTGGAAGGCTTGAGATTGGGCATCTGGTGAGGGCCTCGGGCTGCTTCCACTCATGGTAGTATCAAAGGGGAGCCAGCATGTGCAGACAACACGTGGTTAGAGAGGAAGCAAGAGAGACAGGAGCAAGGTGCTAGACTTTTTAAACAGCCAGCTGTCACAGAAACTAATAGAGAACTCACTTGTGAGGTATCTGTCACCATGACTCAAACTCCTTCATTAGGCCCCACCTCCAACATTGAGGATCAAAATTTCTCATGAGATTTGGTGGAGACTAATAAACCATTACTAATTATATCACCTTCCAGCTTCTATTCAGGTGTTTGGAAAGCCTGAGCTTATCAGAGTGCTACACAAGCATCACACTGCTCTCTCAGAGTCCCCTTTCTCCTTCCCCTTCAAAATACTTTCTGGCCTAGAGCTGTGCTCAACTGGAGTTTTCAGCAAATGAATCAATACAGAAGAATCACAACTTTAGAACTTCCTGATCATCAAGTCCTTTCTTTGATTATGTACTATATACGACATAGGTTGACATATGTTAACTTATTGTCTTGCGATATATTCTTATCACTTTAACTCCTGCTTTGATGTTCTTTCTTTCTTTTTTTTTTTTTTTAATTGAGACAGTCTTACTTTGTCACCCTTGGTAGAGTGCCATGGTATCATAGCTCACAGCAACTTGAAACCCTTGGGCTCAAGCAATTCTCTTGCCTTAGCCTCCCTATAGCTGGGCCTACTGCTGCCCATCACAACGCCCAGCTATTTTTTGTTTGTTTGTTTAGCAGGCCTGGGCTGGGTTTGAACCCACCAGCCCAGAGCATGTGGCCAGAGCCGAAACCACTGAGATACAGGCACCCAGCCTGCACTGATGCTCTTTTTTTCAGGTGTACATAATTTAGACTGTTCTCTTTTTAAAAAAGATCAAAAATATTTTTTTAAGATGAGGGTCTTGGCTCAGTGCTTGTAGCTCAGCGGCTAAGATGTCAGCCACATACACCAGAGCTGGCGGGTTCGAATCCTGCCAAACAACAATGACAACTACAACTAAAAAATAGCTGGATGTTGTGGTGTGTGTCTGTAGTCCCAGCTACTTGAGAGGCTGAGGCAAGAGAATCACTTAAGCCCAAGAGTTTGAGGTTGCTGTGAGCTGCGATGCCATGGCACTCTACCCTCTACCGAGGGCAACATAGTGAGACTCTGTCTCAAAAAAGGAAATAAAAAAACCAGAAAACTATAAAAAAAAAAAAAAAAAAAAAAGATGAGGGTCTCATTGTATTGTCCAGGCTGGTCTTGAACTCCCAATCTCAAGCAATCCTCCCATTTCAGCTCCTGAGTAGCTGGGACTACACGCTACCATGCTTGGCTAGACTGTTCTCCTTTCTTTTCTTTTCTTTTCTTTTTTTTTTTTTTTGAGACAGAGTTCACTTTGTTGCCCTTGGTAGAGTGCTGTTGTGTAACAGCTCACAGCAACCTCAAACGCTTTGGTTCAGGTAAACCTCTTGCCTCAGTCTCCCAAGTAGCTGGGAGTACAGGCACCCACCAGAACCCCTGGCTATTTTTAGAGACAAGGGCTTGCTCTGGCTCAGGCTGGTCTCAAACCTGTGAGCTCAGGCAATCCACCCACCTTGGCCTCCCAGAGTGTTAAGATTATAAGTGTAAGCCACTGCACCCAGCCCCTAGGCTATTCTCCTTTTTTTTTTTTTTTCTTGTAGAGACAGAGTCCCACTTTACCACCCTCGGTGGAGTGCCTTGAAGTCACAGGACCCACAGCAACCTCCAGCTCTTGGGCTTCCGAGATTCTCCTGCCTCAGCCTCCCAAGGAGCTAGGACTACAGGCGCACGCCACAATGCCCAGCTATTTTTTGGTTGCAGTTCGGCGGGGCTGGGTTTGAACCTGCCACCCTCGGTATATGGGGCGGGCGCCCTACTCACTGAGCCACAGGCGCCACCCTAGACTGTTCTCCTTGAAGGAAAAAGTCAAATTGTATCTTCCATAGTTTCAGTCCTATGCATAAGTGCTCAATAACATTTAATTTGCAAATAAATAAATAAGCAATATTTTGAGACATTTGGAAAGATAGTTTTTGGCCTAAAAATATTACTATTTTTATAGATTGCTGAGTCCAAGCACTTTCAAGGTGAAACTTTGTCATATCTTTCATATTTAATTTCATTATTTGTACGTCAGCAGGTAGCCTAATGGTTAGAGAATAGATTTTGTGCTCGGACATACACAACTTTGTTTGGATCCTTGCAATATCACTAAGCTGTATGACCTTCGGTAGGCCATTTAACCTCTCTGAGCCTCAAAAATCTCATCACCTACAAAATGGGACTAATAATAGTACCCACCTCATAGAGTTTATGAGAGGATTCAAGAGTATTATGCATATAAAGCACTGAGCATAAGGTGAGGCACACAGAAAAAGCTTAACACATGGTAACTAATTACTATTTGTCTATTCTGTGCTATTCATAATGCCTAAATGAATGACAATATCCTCACGTACAGTGTGCTGCTGAACAGATGATGGAACAATTAATTTTGTCTGGATAAACAGGTAAGGCTGCTGCTAGGTGGTGACATTGGAGTTGCAGATTGGGCAGAGGGCTCAGTGGTTGGCTCAGAGTTGCCACAGAGAAGTGCTTGGGGAATGGCTCATACAATTGGCCCATTAGCCTAGGGGTGCTGCCCGGCTGGCATTTGTACACACATGGAATCTTTTGTTTTTCATTTTTCTCCTACACACATGTCCATGTGCTGACATGGCCATTGTGTAATTCCATAGTGTGTGTGTGTGTGATTTCCTAATTGAATAGTTTCTAATATTTTCTTATTGGAAATAGGCTCTAAGTCTTTGAAGGCAAGAAGTGTGTCCTTGTTCACTCAGAGAGTATTTGGCATGTAGTAAGTTCTTAGAAATGTTTGTTGAATAAATGAATGAAGGACTCCTTTGACTACTGGCCCCCCTATGTGATGGCTATGGGATCTTGAGCGAGTCAATTCACTTTTCTGCACCTCAGTGTTTCCATTTGTAAAGTTAGTGCACTCACAGGGTGGTGGGAGGACTAAGTGAGCTGATGCCCAGCCCCTGTAGGTAATAAGTGTACTTAAACAGCGCATCATAGACACCATTCACCTCTGACTGATGTGCTGCTGAATCCAGGACACATCTATAGACTACATGATAGGGCAAAGCCTGGAGGATTCTCTTGCAGTTGCTGGCAGAGGTGAGGTTTCAAAACTCTTTCCTAATGCTGGGGTGAGACCTCGCAGATGATAAAGAGTTTCTATTGAGCATGACTGAAGGTGTCATCTGGGAAGTAGGAGGCCTCTGGGACTGCTCTCAGGCCTCCCACCTACCCCTGATTTCTCAGTTTCAACGCTCAGGGGGATTGCTGACTCATGAAGGGACCAGAGGTAAATTCCCTTATCTCCTTTGCCTCCTTGACTTCATTGTAAAACTGGAGCCAAGAATGCTTCTCCCCCATCAGTCATCAGGTAGAGAACAGTCATCCAGAATGTGTCTCCCACCTGGGGCTCAACCATATATTTTAAAATATTGATATAAAACTCTGAGGGGAAAAAAGTCCCTCTGCTTACAGAAATATGGATCCTTGGAGGTCCCTAACATCATGGGCTATGAGTTTAAAAAAACAAAACAAAATATTGAACTATCCATTTTTAAGGTTTTGGAGAGGGAAAACTTAAAAACTAAAGAACAGTTGTTTTCAAATATACCAGGTAAAGTTTACTGATAGCTTCCAGGTTTGGCCTTCCAGGAAGTCATTTATTGATTTCATTGTTTATTCATTTATTCATACCCTCAATTCCTGTTTGATGCTCCCTGAGCCCAAGCTTGCAGGCCCAATAAGTGGCCCATGGGGATTAAAGGGCAGGTCAGTCTTATTTGTTGCTGCCTCTCTGGGCCTGCTCTGGGGATCTTGGTGGACAGCTGCCTTGGCAAGTTTAAAGTTTGCCCATGAGCAAAAATAAGGCCAGAGAGGTAGGACTGAGCAACCTACCCTTTGATGAGTAAATTGCCACTGAAGCTCTAGTTCCCTGAAGTGAGTCAAATGTAGCCCTTGAAGTCTGAATGATGACATTGCCAATAAAGTAAAAAAAGATGCTCCCAAGCCGGGGAGATTGTCCCAAACTCTAGATGAGTTCCTTCTGCCCTGAAAAGGCAGTCTTTACAGACATGAGTGGTTGCAGGTGGCCTCACACATGCACCTTAGCCACATCTCTGGGGCCCCACTCTAAAACTCAGGACCTTTGCTGACATGGCATCTCATGCCTGTACTCCCAACACTTTGGGAGGCTGAGGCAAGAGGATTGCTTGAGGCCATTCTTGACCATCTTTACAAAATTAATTTTTTTTTTTGAGACATAGTCTCACTCTGTAGCCCTGTGTAGACTGTTGCAGCATAGTTGACAGCAACCTCAAACTCCTGGGCTCAAGCAATCCTTCTGCCTTGGCCTCCTGAGTAGCTGGGAAAATAAGTGCCTCCACAATTCTGGGGTAGTTTTTGATCTTAAGTAGGGATGAGGTCTCACTCTTATGCAGGCTGGTCTCCAACTCCTGAGCTCAGGCAATCCACCCACCTGAGCCTCCCATAATCCTAGGGTTACATTTGTGGGCCATGGCACCCAGCCTTACGAAATGAATTCTTTTAATTAAAAATAACTAAAACTCAGGACCTGCCCAACTTAGCCAGGCTCCACCAGCCTAGAGGTTGGTGGGCTTAGGCCTGGGGCTAGATTTAAATGACCAAAAGATTCCTGCTGAGCCATGGCCCTCCAATGTCTGGAGTGGGAGATATCTTAGCAAGCCAAGAGCTACTGCCGCAGGAAAACCAGAGTGCCATGAAGGCACTTAACAGGTGCTTAGTAAATACTCATTATATGAAACAATAAAAATATATATATAAATATATATATATTTTTTTTTTTTTTTTTTTTTTTTTTTTTTTTTTTCTCTTGAGACAGAGTCTCATTATGTTGCCTTGGTCGAGTGCCACACAGCTCACAGCAACCTCAAAGTTTTGGGCTTAAGCTATTCTCTGGCCTCAGCCTCCCAAGTAGCCGGGACTACAGGCGCCCGCCACAATGCCCGGCTATTTGTTGTTGTTGTTGTTGCAGTAGTTGTCGTTGTTTAGCAGGCCCAGGCCCGTTCGAACCTGTCAGCTCTGGTGTATGTGGCCGGAGCCCTAACCACTGAGCACTAAGGGCGCTGAGCCAGGGATGTATATTTTGACAGAAGAAGCCCACAGTGCGGTGTGAGCCCAAAGAGGGCTTAGGGAAGTCTTCCTGGAGGAAGTGACAGCTAAATTGAGACGTATAAAACAGGAAAGAGTAGCCAGACCAAGCTGTTTAACTATTGCTAAAAAGAAAAAAATGACCATAGTGGGGTTATAACTAGGGGTGGCTGAATGCCTTTCGAGATGCCCATACCTCACCCCCCAGCTTTAGAATCAGAAGATCCTGGGTTGGAATTCCCACTTCTGCCTTTACTGGGACCCTGGGCTGAGCCCTCGCGCAAGTCTCCATATCCCTGAGACTCAGTTTCTTTTGAGAAAGGAAGCCAACGGTAGTGTCATAGGATCAAATGAGACGACTGACATTAAGAGGTGTCCCTTTGCTTGCTCGGGAACAAGTGTCTTTTCCTTTCTTTTTCTCTGGGCCCTTTAGGAGCAGAGATCCTGAGTAACTTTGGTGGGTGCAACGCCCAGCAAATGAAACAAAGCCCCAAGAATTCTGGGCTCTTACTGTGGAATTGCGACTCCTCGGGTTGGGATGCCCTCCACTTCGCCACACCCCACCAAGAGCCCTTGGGGCGGAGGCGGGGCCCGGATGATTGACGTCTGCTTCTGGAGCACAGTAGGCGCTTGCGCTCTGGCCTTGGCTCTCGGGTGCTAGGAAGAAGGTCCTGGGGTCGGATTGTGCAGGATACTAACTTTACCTTCCGAGTTTAAAGCTGTGGGCCCGGGGCGCGGAGGAGCGGGGCATAAGCGCCCCGGAGACCCCAAAACAGAACTAAGGCGGCCGGAGATATTGCTGGAGACCAGGTGCGGCGGCGCTGCTTTTCTGTCGGAGGATGCCGGCCAGTGCTCTGCGGCTTTAAGGGAGTCGAGAACCGCGGGCGCCGGCGCGGGGAGCTGAGGGCGCTCTGCGGCCGGCAGAGCCGGGGCTGGGGACGGGCGCCGGCGCCGCGACTCATGTAGCTGAGGCGGTCGGGTGAGCAGGGGCGAGGCGGGGCGGGACTAGGGGAATGGGGCGCCCGCAGTGGCTCCGTGACCTACTCCTTCCTCGCTGAGTCCGGCAGCCTCGCTGCCCCCAAGTGACACACGGGTGAGGATGAGACCCGGACCTGCACCTCACTTTCTATTCCGTTTTCCGCGTCGGCCCCAGCCCTCCCTTCCGGTGTCTTGAGGTTCCCGAACTCCGGTACCCTCATTTCCCAGGTCAGGCTGCTAGTCCCCTTAAGCCGGGAGCTAGGGCTGGTCGGGGACCTGCAGCCTCCTTCCATTCCGCCTCCCCAGTGCCTGCGCTGTTGCGGGCGTCCGTACCCTCGTTCTCTCACTTCCTGGAGAAGGGCTGCAGTTCGTCCTCCCATACATTATGCTCCTTGTCAGCTTCCCCGCGTCGTCCCCAACGACTGCACCCCCCGGGACCTCCCCCAGCAGCCTTTCAGCTTTCTCCAGCCTGCCCTAGGGCCAGTTCCCATGCGCCCGCTCCTCCAAACCCTGGAGTCAGGCTGCTGTCCAGTTGCCCTGACAGCCTGATGCCCGCCGGCCACCCTGCGGTCCCCAGCCTCCGCTGACTCTGGCTTCCGGGCCGCCTTAGAAATGCAGATTGTGTAACGCCGGCTGCGGGGCAGAGCGCGTGCAAGATCTGCACCCCTCAAACCACCGGCAGTGCTGGAGGCCAAGTTGACAGAGTGAGGTTTGGAGGGAGGAAGAGGGTACCAGAAGGCACAGCCAGAGTCTGTGCATTCAGGGAATAAGTACATTGAGCCCTTTTTGTACCCTAGGAGCTAGCTGATTAAAAAGAACAGGGACTCGGAGGCCAGGATTTGTCTTATTTCTCTCACCTGCTCAGAAATCCCTAATGGCAGGCTCAACCCGGCTGGGAGCTTAAAATAGTTTGTAACGAATAATAGCTAACATAAAATAAGCGAGTACTGGGTGCCAGGTCTTGTTCAAAGCCCCTCAAAGCAATTACCTGCGTACTTCCCCCAACAGTCATAGGAAGTAAATATCACTGCTGTCCCCATTTCTCAGAGGAGGAATGTGAGGCTTCTGGAGGTGGTCCCTTCCTAGGACACATGGTCTGACCTCAGTGCCCTCACTCTGAACCAATAGGCTTTTTACCCAATTTTAACCAATACAGTCTTAAGATTTCTTAAGATATTGGCGGTACCTGTGGCTCGAAGGAGTAGGGCGCTGGCCCCGTATGCCGGAGGTAGCAGGTTAGAATTCAGCCCCGGCCAAAACTGCAAAAAAAAAAAAAAAAAATTCTTAATATATAATGTGAAAAAGTAGAAGTAAGAAAAACTAATAACCTGTATTCTTAGCACCAGTTTATTTTTCTAAAATTAGGCTCACAGATCAGCAAAGGACCTTAAGTGCCCTCCTCAGGGAAAGTGAGGCCCAGAAAGGAGAAGGGAATTGGACAAGGCCACACAGCTGGGAAGGGCTAGGGTGCCAGGTCTGGCATGCAAAACAAGTCCTAGGATGGTTAACTGGGTGTTTTCTGGGCTCCCTCTGTCCTGGCTTAGCCCCCTAGAGACCCTGCTTCTTGCCCACTCTGCATCCTCACCACCTCCCTTCCTGCTTCCTTTGCTGTAGCCCAGGCCAGTGAACATCCTTCTTTTCCACTTGCTGCCTTTGCTTATGCTTGCTGTTTTCTCCTCTAGGAATGCCCTCCCTGGAATTTCTGATGTCTAAATTTTACCTACCCTGTAGGAGCAGTAGATCCTGCTCAGCTGCTCCCTCCAGGAACACTCCCCTGATTTCTCCCCTGCTCCCAAGTGAAATCTTTTCCTTTCCCTTAGAATCCTATTGCTGGATCCCCCTACCTCACTACCTTTTGGGTCCAGTTGTGCTGGCAGAACCACCCCAAGTCTTCTCTTTACACTCTCTGTCCTGGTTAGGTCCAGGATTTCTGAACCCTGCAACATCAAACTCCCTCACTGTAGTCTGATCACAGGGGGAATCGCTCAGCCTTGTACCTAACACTGTAACTGCATGTTTGTTTTTGTTCATACTCAAAGGATTTCCACCAGAAAATCAGACAGTCTTGGATCGAAATCTCACCCTTCTTTCTATGTGGCTATGGGCAAGTTACCTTACCTCTCTGAGCCTCAGCTTCTGTTGATAGTACCTGTTTCAGAGGACAGTAGTAATACTTAGGTAAATAATGTATAGGGCCTAGTGTATAGTAAACACTCAGAAAGCACCAGCTATTACTATGGAAAGTGAGAGATAGTTGACTATTACTTTAAATTACTGGAGAAATAGTAAATCATTGATAAAGGGCTCACGTTGATTCTACTTAGAGGTGAGCAAGGAGATTTGGGCCAAACAAAAGTAAGCACTTTTGTACTCAGAAGTGCCTATGAGGCATGCTTCAACTGTAAACTATCTTTTACTTTTGCTCCAGGAGACAGAATTGCCCTTTTTTTTTTTTTTTTTTTTTTAAGCTTTTAAAATGTGTGAACTTTAAGTTCTGTGAGAGTCTGCATACCTAGAGTGAACATGGGAATGCAGTTGGTATAATTGGAAATAATTATGAAACTTGATTCAAGAAAAACTTGTCCTTAGAGGTGACCTTGGTTTGCAATGTGTGTTGATTCAGACCTGTCCTGGGGGCAAGTGGTTAAATGAAAGATCACATCTTGGTTTGAAAGAAGAAAAGGCAGTTTGAAGGAAGAGAAAGCAAGAGTGAGTGTTTTATCCCAGTAAATGAGCAGAGCTAGTAGCTAAGAGTAGAAATCAACTTCACTGTGTCATATTCTTTTTTTAATTTTTAAATTTTATTTATTTATTTTTTTGAAACAGAGTCTCTGTCTGTTGCCCAAGCTAGAGTGCTATATGTCATAGCTAACAGCAACCTCAAATTCTCAGGCTCAAGTGATCCTCCTGCTTCAGCCTCGTGTAGCTTGGGACTATAGGTGCCCAACTTGACACCCGGCTAGTTTTTCTATTTTTAGTAGAGACAGGGTCTTGCTTTATTCAGGGTGGTCTTGAATTCCTGAATTCAAGCAATCCACCCATCTCAGCTTCCCAGAGTGCTAGGATTATAGGTGTGAGCCACTGTGCCTGGCCCACTTTTTAGAAATGAGATCTTACCATTTTGCCCAGGCTGCCCTCAGCCACCTGAGAGCATGGACTATAGGTACATGCCACTCCACCTAGTGCATAGTATCTTATTCTTCATCAAACTTTTGGTGATTTTGGTGACTAGCTCAATTATTACCATGATGAGTCTTCAAAAGAAAAGAGCAGGGATATCCCCTTCAAAACTCAGTGTTTAGGCTCGGCGCCTATGGCTGTAGTGGCTAAGGCACCAGCCACATACACCTGTGCTGGTGGGTTCAAATCCAGCCTGGGTCCACCAAACAACAATGATGGCTGCAACCAAAAAATAGCTGGGCTTTGTGGTGGGCGCCTGTAGTCCCAGCTGCTTGGGAGGCAGGGGCAGGAGAATCGCTTGAGCCGAGGAGTTGGAGGTTGCTATGAACTATGATGCAATGGCACTCTACCCAGGGTGACAATTTGAGGCTCTGTCTAAAAAAACAAACAAACAAAAAAAACCAGTGTTTAGAATATGCTAGGAAGCTAGTCCTCCAAGTTGAAAAATTATGTTAAAATTTCTCCTAATTGAGTCTTAATTTGAGTAAATTAAGATTCCATTTGATAATTTAAAGACCATTGAGTTGAGCTATATTAAGATAAATTTTGTAAATTTCACAGTTCTACAGAATTTAGCAGACTTTTTAAAATTTCTGTAATCCTGGAGAGACAGAAAACATTCTCTGAGTTTTCCAGTACAGTGGCCACTAGCCTCGTGGTATTTAAATGAAAATTAATTAAAATAAAATTCACTTTTTCACCTTTCAAGGGCTCAATAGGCACATTGGCCAGTGGCCACGATTGGGCAGAGCAGATAGAGAACATTTCTACCTTTGCAGAAAGTGCTTAGGGACAGCACTGTTTAGATCAATAAGGCCATGGGACAGTGGCTTGATGATGGGTTTAAATGCCATTCTTTCTGGCAAGTCATCTGTGTACTCCACTTCTGGCCCAGAAATGGAGAGTGCAGAAGATGTTTCATTGTCAAGTGTCAGAAGTTAATAAGTCCCCTTAGCCTCATTTTTGGCTGCCTGACTGACTGGCTTTTCACGAGTTAGAGGATGGAGGAAAGAACAGAATCAAACTCAGTTTCATGACCGTGCTTCTCCACCCTGCCTATGGGTTACAACCACCTTGGGAACTTAAAAAATGCTTGAGCTCTGCGGATCAGACCAACTGAATCTGCACCCCTAGGGGTGAGACCCAGGAAGTTTTGTTTTATTTTGTTTTTTAAGTTCCCCAAGGAATTCTAATGTGCAGCCAGAGTTGAGAACAGCTGCCATCAAGACTGTGACCTTAAACAAACAAGCGTACCTGAAGACGGTGTTTCTGATAGTTTTAGTGCATAGCTCAAAATGTTCCTCACTAATTTACTGCAAGGGTTTGAGTTGAGTGGGCTTACTTCATCTAGAAGAATTTTAAGACAGGGACAACTTTGTCCCCCAGGGGACATTTGTCCAGTATCTGGAGATATTTTTGGTTGTCACAACTTGTGGTTAGTATCCAGTGGTGGAGGCCAGGGGCACTGCTAAACATTCTGCAATGCACGGGGCAGCCCCATAGCAAAGAATTATATGGGCCCCAAGGTCACTCGTGCCACAGTTCAGAAGCTCTGTTTCAGACATGATTTGCACAGCATTAAATCCTTTCTGACCTTAGATGTAGTTGCTTCTTCAAAGGAAGATCAGGGTTTTCTAAATCAGACCCTCAGAAACCCTCTTGATCGTATTCAAGCTTTCCAATCCTAGAGGCCATGTAGGGTGTTGCTGCCTGTGTTTGGATGCTCTTGGGGTTTGTCTCAGGTTTCTGTGTTGCTCTCTGGTGCTGCGCCAAGGAAACTGCTGATTCAGTGGAGAAGTAGTGTGCAGAAGTTTATACACTGCTGCAGTTTGGAATCCTCTTCTTATTAAGTAATTACCTAAAGTAATAGCAGTCTTTGCTTTTAGGTATTTTTCCAGAAGCTCTGGCTGTTTGGCTGTTGGCATTGAGCATTTGCCTTGTGATATACCCAGAAAAGGAGTCAAACCTTGCATGTGATAAAGTTTGGAAACTGAGCTATGGGCTGTGAGTTTGAAGATGGCAATGCAGATCCTGCCCACAGACTACTCAAGCATCTGAATAGACCTGAATGGTACCAGTGCAGGGTGAGGGAAGTCTGTCAGGACTGCCTAACTCTGCCTGGGAATCAGCAAGAGCTGTGCAGTGTGAGCACTTAGTGTCTTCTAGTCACTGCTTTGAGTTCCTTGCATCATCTCATTTCATCCCCACACTGACCTTCTAAGATAGAGTAACTGGCCACGGTTACATATCTGATCAGTGGCAGAGCAGAGATTTAACCCCAAGTATTGAATTGCAAAACTGAACCCTCAGGGAAGCATTTGCAGATAGGGAGAATGCTTTAATAGCTAAGACTTGTAGGATGAGCTGGAGCTCACAAGGCAAAAGGGAGAGTCGGTGTGCCCAGGAGAGGAGAACCCAGGAGAGGAGAGCGCTTGTCCAAAGCCCTGGAGGTGTAGAGGAGCATGATATATCTGAGGATTATAGTTCATTCTAGGAAAGAATAAGGTGCTGGTGATGGAGAGTGACAAAAGAAGACACTTGAGATATGGGCAGGCATCAAATCCCATGTGGTCTTTCACATCATGCTAAGGGCCACTGTGAGCCACTGGTGGGTAGGGGAAGAGGAAGAAATAGCTGTGTAACATTGGGCAGCTTGCTTAACCTCTCTGGGATTCAGCTGCCCAGCTCAACTAGAGCCTCTAACATTATACTGCTCTGATGAGGAATGTTCATTTAGTTGGTGGCCATACTGGTTGGAGCGAAGGAATGTCCTGTGTTAACACTGGTAGGCAACCTAAGGCTGCGTGGTGGTTGTGGGGACTCTTTCTTCTCAGTCTGAGCAGTTGTTCTGTTTTGACTTTCCAGCTTATCATTTGGGATTTACCAAGTGCCCACAGGGGGCAAAGGATGGTGGGTGCCAGGGACTATAACAGATATAAAGATGTGGTCCAACTTGTCTCTGAGAAGCTTGTAGGCTAGTGAAGTGTACAGCAGTCCTCTCCTCACAAGAAACAAATCCCAAATGCCATCAGAGAGGTAAGATTTTTTTTAATGTCTGATTAAATGAAGATATATACAGCTGGGCCACACTGTTTGCCTTTGTAAGGAAAAGTCTAACTTGTAGCTATGTCCCTCACATAAGAAGTGTGCCATATACCCACATATCGCCCCCCCTCTCAGGGAAGGGACCCACTGACCCCCTTCCTCCCTCACATCCTCTTCGGATTCAATTGGGTTTTTCTCTAATGTGAGTGTGTTTAATCTATAAGTTTCAAATTAGTATTGAGTATATGTGATGCCTATCTTTCCATTCTTGTGATATTTCACTCAGGAGAGTGTTCTCCAAATCCATCCAAGTTATAATAAAGGACACACAATCTCCCATCTTTTTATGGCTGAATAGTATTCCAAGGTATACATATACCAAAGTTTATTCATCCATTCATTTTTTTGAAGGGCACTTGGGTTTCTACATCATTGCTATTGTAAATTGGGCTGCTAAGCTGCCAGAAAGATTTTTAAATGGAAGATAGGATAGGTAGAGAGGGTCTTTTAGGTAGAGAAAGAGGGGAAACTGGAAAAAAACAGAAAGCTAGTGCAGGTACAGTCCTGAAAGAGTCAGGTTATTAGCTGATCTGCTATCTGATTCCTCACAGTCCCGAGGTTATGGATAGGAAGCAGAAGCTATCATAACAGGAAAATATTCATTAATGGGCTTGAACAAAATTAGATCCCACTCTACCATCCCTTCCTCTGTTTCCAACGCTAGTTGCCAGCTGGTTCCAGAGACATCCCTATTCTGTTCATTGGTCTCCTAGGTCATTGATGTTTTATGAATACAAGATAAACAGTGAAAATAAAATTGCAACTCTTGCAAGAGAATTAAAATTTTATGAAATCAAAGTGGACTGTTTGAATGACCTGGCAATTACCGTATATACTCGAGTATATACAGTATAGTGTCTGGCAATGTGAGACTTGTCAACAAAGGATGATGAGAAGGGATGAGCACTCCTTTAGGGGAGAGACTTGGAAATCAAACAATTGAAAGGACTTTGAGAAATCAATGAATCAATGATGCCATATCATATTTTTGCAAAAATGGCCTCTGTCGTAACACTGTGATGACCAAAGGTGAAGTAGAAAGACTCACCGTACCATAAAACAATCTACATGAGATGTATTCTTTATCCTAAGAATTAGCTCGGGGTTGAGGTTACAACCTAAATTTTGTTTAGTATTTACTATTGCTTTTCAAATACACAGATTTGATTTTTGTTTTGTTTAGAAAAGGTCCAAACAAAACTGTATTTTACTCTTAACTATGAAATTTTGAATGTGGTTTCACTACACATCCTTTTCCTGGTGTGTTTTCGTGAGTTACTGAAATCTCTGGGGAAAAGATTCTGGCTAGAAAGAAGGTGGGGATCAGCTCAAGAAGGGCCCTAAATGCTTGACCTTGTGTTGAGAGCCCCAATTATTGTCCTGTTAAAACCTGCCAGCTATTTGTTAATGGGGCTCCTTTTTATGCAATATCAGCTTTGTTCCTGCATCAAAAGTACCATAGACTAACTTCACCCCCTTTAGAAGTGACAACACCCTCTTTAATCTTGCTTTTCCTTTTATTTAGGAATGCAAGTTTGGGCCACGGGGAAATGTGTTTGGGTGCTAAGGTTCTGTTTTTGCCCTCTTGCTGTAACATACCAAGACAGGACTATTTTAATTCCTTTCAGTCGCGTGTAAAATAGTCACTTAAAGGATGCCCTTTCTTGCACTTTACCTTTATACAGATGTGACAGTGTTCTGGAAGAACTGCCTAACTGCCTGGGAGTCAGGCAAGAAGTTAGCTGTGCAGTGTGAGCACTTGATGTCCTGCAGTGACTGCTTTAAATAGTTTCCTTGCATCACCTCGCTGATGATAGCACTTGTGTTTACACTAATTCAGAGAGAAGTGTGTAAATAAAAACTTGTTGTGTGCTCTGCTAAAGCCTGTAGACTTTGAGCTTGTTGGAGGTAAAGACTCAGGTAGATTTTGGCTCCTGTTTTATCCAGCAGGAAACTGACTGGCTTGTATTTCTGTAGGGTTATCTTGTTTTAAACATGAATTCAAGCAGATGGTTATTTCAGACTATGGCCATAGCTCACATCTTGACCCAAGAGGCTGATGTTTTCCAGGTGTTGGACTCAGTCAGGGCCTGTGTGCTTTGCTACTTGGCAAATAATACTTTTGAAAAGCTGTGCTCAAGCTTACCTCCTACCTTCCTGCTGAGCATCCGACTGACCTCCCCTGCTGTCACTTGTCAGGGAATTGAGTAGCAGCACTTTATGGTTCTCTCTGATGCTCCCCCTACAGCACCAGTCTGGCTGGGCTGAATTCTCCTGCCCACAGGGCAGCTCAGGTGGCAGAAGCAGGGAGGGGCTGTGGGCTGGGCTGGTTCTTAAGCAAGAATTCCCCCTGGGAAACCAGTTGCTAGTGCTTTGGTACAAAGTAGGAGAGAGTGAACCCTCTAATCTGCACCTCTCCCTGAACGACAAAGGAGATAAGAATTTATGGCTTATGAGTGGTCCTGTAGTTCTAGGATGGAATGATAAGAATGTTTATCATTAAAAAAATTTAAATTCTTATCACCTTCTATAGTAGAGGGCTGGACTTTGAGCCTTAAGTACTGAAGTTTTTGCCAACCCGGCTTAACCTTTGGATGATCACATAGATCATTGTCTCCTAATCACAGAATGTTAATATAGCAGGCAGCTAGGGGATGGGGCTGGTGTGTGCAGATATAGGGATTTTCATTCTGACAGCATCCACCATCATATTTCTTCCCTCATCAACAGAGACAGTTAAGGTTTGGTTGCTGTCTCTAATGGGCCTTTTGAATTAGTACAGAGTCCAGAACTAAAGAACTCAGTAGATCTTACTGTGATAATGAAAATGTTCCCTGTTTCTATCATCTAATGTGATAGCCACAGGCTACGTGTGGCTGTGGAGCACTTGAAATGTGGTGAATGTGGCTGAGGAACTGAATTTTAAATTGTATTTAATTTTACTTAATACACATTTAAATAGCCATGCATGTGGCTAGTGGCTACTACATTGGACACTACAGGATAGACCATTTTATTTGAGTATATATTGTAGTTTTTAATTCATTAACTAGAAAAAACTGTATAAATGCACATGGCAACAATTCAAAAGGTATAGAAGGTATCAGTGAAAAACCTCCCTCTCATCTCTGTCCCTGGCTCCCCAGTTCCCCTTCCCAATGCAACCATTATTACCAATTTCTTGTGTATCTATCCAGAAATATTTCACACACATATAAACATAACATATATATTCTCTCTCTCTCTTCTTTTAATACTGGAGGTGTTTATCTACTGTTTTCTATTCCATGCTTAATGTATCTTGGAGGTTGTTACCCGTAGGGATAAATAGGATTGTCTCATTATTTTATTATTTATTTATTTATTTTGAGACAGAACCTTAAGCTGTTGCCCTGGATAGAGTGCTGTGGCATCAGAGCTCACAGCAACCTCCAACTCCTGGACTCAAGCGATTCTCCTGCCTCCACCTCCCAAGTAGCTGGGATTACAGGCACCCGCCACAATGCCTGGTCATTTTTTGGTTGCAGCCATCATTGTTGTTTGGCAGGCATGGGCTGGATTCGAACCCACCAGCTGAGGTGTATGTGGCTGGCACCTTAGCCGCTTGAGCCACAGGCACCGAGCCTATCTCATTATTTTAATACCCGTATATCTAACTTTCATTTGTATTTAATGGGTATATATAATATTCCTTTGTAAAGCTGTCATTCTTTACTTAGCAGGCCCCCTGTAAGTGAGTACTTAAATTATTTCCCCTCTCTCGCTCTTATAAATTATATTGTAATAACCTTATATAAATATATTTTTATTCATCTTCTGTTACAAACAGATAAATTACTAAAAGAAGAAAAGATCGTTAGGGCAAGGGTATGTGCATTTTGTATTGCCACAGATTGTGCTAAATTGCCATCTGTAGAGTTTGTTGATGGGAATGTAAATTGGTGCATTATATGAGAGCATCTATTTCTCCATCATCTCGGCAACACAATTTGTCACTAAACTTTTTGTTCTTTTCCAGTATGATAAGTAAAGATTACTGTTACCCTGTAGGTTTAATTTGTGTGTCCCTTATTGTCAATGAGATTGAGCGTCATTTTATACATTTGTCATTTGTGTTTCCTTTCTGGTAAATTATCTGCTTAGATCATTTTCTTATTTTTCTATTAGATTTTGTTTTTGTTGTTTTTCCTGATGGGTAGGAACCCTTTATACATTAAGGGGTACATAATTAGTCTGTCGCCTCTAATATGTACTAACAAATTTCAATCTTGTTTATGATATCTCTTTCCATCTGGACATTTTAAAATATTTTATGCAATTAGTATTCTTCTCGCTGTAGCCTCTGGATTCTATATCTTACTTAGAGAGCCCTTCCCCGTGGAGATATTTTAAAACGGAATTCTCATATTTTCTTCTAGAAATGTCATGGTTTTGTTTTTTGTGTTTAACTCTTTGATCCATCTGACCCTTCAGGGGCCTCGCTGATACCATTTGCTTTGCCCGGCTTCTTATTCTGCGGCTGTTCCCTCTGCTTCTGCCCCTCCCAGTTTTTGAGTGAGGCAGCCCCCTTTCGCTGTCATCTTAGCAGCAGTATTATCCTCAGTTGCCCATTGGTGACTGTCTTTCTTCTCTTCCTTTCTGAATACAATGTTTAGGTCAAGCCCAAACCCAGGCGGAGAAGCAGAGCTTTAACTGTTACGCGGCACATTCTATGTTGCACCAGTCACTAGATTTCTTCTCTGATCTCCTTCAACCCTTCCAGGGCCTGGCTCATTATCTGCGATTCCCTGCCCTTTGTGCACATTTTCTTAATTGGGGGAGGCAACCTGAACAAGAGGCACACTGTAAAGCCATGGTATATTTGTACTTTGCCTGCGCTCAGGAGGAGGGTGCCCCACCTCCGCGAAGCCAGCAATTTGACCAGCTGTTAGCACTTCACTCATATTCCCTAGTGTGTTTTAATGCTTTGTCATTTTATTTCTTGTGATTCCAGAATCTCATTTTCAGCTTCTGCCAAAGCTGATAGCAGTTGGGAAAGAAGGCTGTGCACTTTGAAGAGTGAGTATGGATTTTTAACCCTACAGATTACTCCCCGAAAAGACAGCCCTTAATGAACCTGGGACTGCTGCTATAATCTCCACTCTCCCTTCCACTCCTCTGCAGGCCGACCTTGGTGGGTGATTCTCTAGTTCAGTAGGTCAGATGGGAAGGGATTGGGCACCTGACGGTTTCAAAGCTCTGATACATACCCAAAAAGCCCCCTAAAAATAGTTCTCAAAGACCATGCCAGGGGCAGGACCCTAAATTTGAAGGGCATCTAGAAGGCATGGGCCTATGGGACAGTGATGCTTTCCTGGGGAATGTGACACTTAAACCGGTCTTGAAGGCAGAGAAGTGTTCATCAGGCAGCCAAGTGTGGGAGTGTTTCACACTGAGGGGAAGCAGGATGGAAGGCAGGAGGCTGTGTAGGGCTTGCATGGGGACAGGTTATTGGGGTTGTAGGCAAAGATGTGGGAGTCAGGACTAGGAAGCTGAGTTGGGACCATGTGGGGTGGTCAGAGTTCATGTTTTATCTGGTGGACAGTAGATTGGCAGCCTGGTGTAAATTAAAAAGATTCCTCTGACAGCTAGGGGTGGAAAGACTGGAGTGTGAAAGAGCAACCTTTACAGAAACGAGAAGAGGAGGAGAGGAGGACCTGGATCCAGTGTGGTGGCTGAGGGCTGTGGTCTGATTCACAAAATCTAGCACCTGGTGCAAACTTCCCACCCTACATTTATAGTAAATGCTAAACTAAAATGGTCTAAGGCAGCGGTTCTCAACCTGTGGGTCGCAACCCATAGGAACTGTATTAAAGGGTTGTGGCATTAGGAAGGTTGAGAACCACTGGTCTAAGGGATTGGTTATAAGAAGCTTTCAGGGGTGTAAACCCTCTAAAGCTATACTGGCTAGTGTGGTAGCTCCTAGCAATTGTCAAACACTTGAAACATAGCTGGTGCCACTGAAGAACTGAGTTTTGAATTTTCTTTAGCTTTAATTAATTTAAATTGCTGTGTTTTGGGCAGCACAGTCTGCCTAGGCTTGGACAAGTGCTTGAACTACAGTGCTGGTCCCTCTCCACGTTTGTATAACAGGAGTAGTGAGTGAACAAGAAGGAAAGTGAAAGAAAGATGCTTTGGTGTCTAGGAAGCCCGACTAATTTTGGTCACTGTCAGCAGGAACTAGTCAGTCAGGAGAAGTGAGGAGAGATGTATCTGGGGCATTGTAGGACCTTTGGAATTATAGGGGTGGTCAAGCAACCTTTGGAGAAAGTCTGGAAGGAGGTCCTGTTAGTAGCTATGTTGACTTTCAAATTCCCTACAGGAGGGAGTGGTGGAGAATGTAGGTAAGGAGAAAGTAAGAAGAGCATCATGGAAATATCGGGGAGGAAGAGTGGAGAGAGCATTATGGGAATATCCAGGAAAGAGACTGAGGGGAGCATCATGGGACAGGGGGCTGGGCCATGCTTGTATTGATGACTCACAAGCTTAACCCACTAACTTGGGTTTGAGTATGACTTTTCTCTGTGATAGAGAAGATATATATGACAAGGAGTTTGAATGGCCTATGTCTCAAATTACTGTGTCTCATCAATCCTGGGGCCTCCACACAAGGGAGTATTTTCTTCTTTGTGTCATTTTTAGCTGACACAATGATTAGCTTATTCATTATTGGTAGTTTCAAGGAATCAGTTTCTCTTCATAGGAACCTGGTTTAAGAGATCAGTAAAGGTTAGATGCAACACTGTTTAACAGCTGGGGTCTTATACTCAGATTTCCAAAACATGGTATTTTCCTAGGGGAAAACATTGTGGGAAGAATTTTTATATTGCAGAATTGAAGAAAAAATTGTAAGCCATTACTGGATAGTTTAAAAAATGTACCTGCAATAATAAGGATAACAAGCCAACTGGTAACTTGTAAAGTTGTTAACATGTTGCTTGCTGTTAAAGCAGTTCCAAGGAAGTATAAAGAATGTCAGTGGGTCATTGAACCCTGTGTCTGGTATATAACTGATGCACAGTGACTATCTGATACAGAAAGCATGGAGAAAAGGCAAAGGCACCAAGAACCAGGGAGACCTACAGGATGGGGCTGAACTCAGGTCATACCATTCACTAACCAGGTCACCTTGAGGGTGTTAACTTATTTAAGCCTTGGTTTTTCCATCTTTAATATAAGAGAAATGCTTCTTCATCATACAGTGAGAGGTAAAGTTATAGGACGTATATGAACCACCCCACATGGGGCCTGGTACAGAGAAGTTACCTAGTAGATGGAAGCCATTGCTCTTACGTCTTTTGCCATGGTGAGGGTGGTCATGGTTAATATTGCTGTTGCTGTTGTTGTGATAATCATTATTATTTTGGAAGGACTAGGACTTGTTTGATAGTCAAATTTGATGGACTATAGATAAATGTCCAGAGAAAGGCAGGATTCTATGACAATGTTTTACGTTGTTTATTCTTAAATTTTGCTTTATACTCCAAAGGTTAAGGTATTAATGTTAAGATCCCCAGATGTCAAAATCAGTAGGAACATTAAAAGAGAATTGTGAAACGTGCCTTACCCCCAACCCCAGACTAAACTTAATTTCCCTATGCAGCGTTTACCTGCATCCACTGATGTATATCTCATTAATCCTTACCCCTCTGTTCAGAAATACAGGCCCCCAAGTGCGCAGCGTGGCTGTTCACAGGTGGCAGAGGAGTCCGAGTCTGGGCTGTGAGGTCTGCTCTCCTTCCTGACACGACCTGCTTCATGTTGTGCTGCAGGGGTGTTGGCATCACTGCCTCTAACCCAGGGGTGCCTCCTTTCCCATGAGAGATATATAAAATGAGTGTATTTTTTCTCTTTCAATTTATTCAACCAGATGATCAATATTATCAAGCATTGAGTCTTTTCCAGGTAACATTTTGATTCTGGGAAATATGACAGGGAACAAGATAACTATGGAGGTAAGCCAAATCCTACTCTTTAATTGCCTGGCATAATTTCAGAAATTTGTAACTCACCAGAGTAGGAAAGAACAGAATAGATGATGTGATTGAATGTTCTCACTTGATAAATGAGGAAACCAAAGTCTCACAGTTGGTGTGTGCAAGAGCCGGGTTAAAGAGAGCCACCTGGACACCCCACCCCCATGGCCTAAATTTGCCTCTTAGGGGCAGCCATCATACTACCATCATAATTTTTATCAGAACCACATATTACCTGCTTCATATTTTTCTTTCGATTGACTCCTTCTAACTTGAATTTATTTTTAAAATTATTTTGCTTCCCTACCATAAATTAAATGTATTCATTTAAATAAAAAGAAACAATGTTATTAGCTAGCAGGATACTGTTGCTTGCAGGAGGCCCAAGGGGTTAGAGAGCTGATCAAGGCTATCACACTGAGAGTTCCTCTTTGACATAAGCAAGACTGAAAAAGGATTGAAAAGAGGTGACTTTTTCAGGGATGAATGTGTAAGTTGAAAAAAAAAGAAAGGAGGTGACTTTTTTAGTATGTATGTCAGTGTTATCTAATGCTGTGTACCCCCTGAGGCATTATTTAGTAGTTTCCTACTGGTTAAAGTCATCTTGCAAACTACTAGATGTATGGGCCTTATACTTTGGGAAGCCCCATGTTAGACCTGTTAGTTGATTTTTTAATTTTTGGTCTCTGGTGGTTCCTGGCTCACAAAGCTTCAGTTTTTCTGTCTCTAGCCTCCCCCCAGGGTATGCAGAGTATTCTATAAATAAACAGAAGGGCAAGGGAGCTGCCTTTTTAAAGGAAAGCTGGGGCTAAGGCAAGTCCTTTGTGAAATGAAGGATGATGCCGAGATAGGAATAATTGCCAGTTCTTTGTTTGTATAGAAACTCAGAAAGCATTGAAGCTTCTTTAGCTAGGACCTGGCTTTATTTGACCTTGTCAGGGAAAGTGTGCAGGGCTCTCTGTAATGTGCCCAAGCCTTACTAAATTGATCATATTCTTCAACAGTTCCTTATGAAGACTTTATTCTGTCATTAAATGGGAAATAGAACCAGAAGAAACCTTCCCTGAAACTGACTGTGGCATCTGCGGCAAGCTCTGGCAAGGCATGAGGGTTTTTTTTTTTTTTTTTTGCAGTTTATGGCTGGGGTTGGGTTTGAACCTGCCACCTCCGGCATATGGGGCCAGCACCCTACTCCTTTGAGCCACAGGCACCGCCCCAGGCATGAGGGCTTTTTATGATCACACCTTCACTTCAGGGCTACCATCTATAAGGTCAGAGATTATGATATTTGTGGCTTCAGGCACAACATGTTATAATTCCTAATCCAAAGGACCATCATGCGATTAACTTTCTGCCACTTAAGGATCAGAATTCACAGTGGCCCTCAGTGGTATTTTTTTTTTTTTTTTTTTTTTTAAGAACAAGTGACATAGGGAAAGTTCATTATAGAGCAATACTCTTTCATGTTTTTGAGATTCGTTCACACTACTACCTAAATCATTCACACTACTACCTCCTTCCTTCCTTCCTTCCCTCCCTCCCTCCTTTCCTTCCTTTCTTCCATCTTTCTCTCCCTCTTTCCCTTCTGAAATAAGATCTTGCTGTCTCACTAAGGCTAGAGTGCAGTGGCATCATCAGAGCTCACAGCAACCTCAAACTACTCCTGGGCTCAAGTGATTATTCTGCCTCAGCCTCCTGAGTATCTGGAACTACAGATAACATGCCATGATGCCTGGATAATTTTTCTATTTTTTTGTTTTCTTGTAGAGTCGGGGTCTCACTCTTCCTCAGGCTAATCTTAAACTCCTGACTTCAAGCAATCCTCCTGTCTCAGCCTCCCAAACTGCTAAAATTACAGGGGTCTCACTCTTGGCTCAGGCTGGTTTTGAACTCCTGATCTTGAGTGATACTCCTGCCTCAGTCTCCCAAAGTGTAAAATTATAGGCAGGAGCCACCAACCTGGCTTTTGAGCAGTTAAGTCTTCTTGAAGCTTATTCCCATCTTTTATCAACTCATGATCTATGATGTTCAAAAAGATTTGTACAAATTCTTCTCACTCTGTGATTAATTTGCTTGCCCTTTGATGCTGAGGCCTTTTAGAAGAGTACATTGTACCCAGCATTAAATAGGTGACTCTCTCTCCAGGGAGTTTTGTAATTACTGAAAGAGGGAAAATGTCAGGTCTCTTACAAAATAATTGGTAATGGTTGTCCCTAAAAGAAATTAAACAGAATCAAGTCCACTTTGTAACTTTGCTTTTCAGTAATTCATTTATTTATGCCTTATTTGCATCCTGTGCTACACTAAGCACTGAAAAACAACTCATGATTGTCCCTACCCTCCAGGAGTTCTGGTTCTAAAAGGAGAAACAGGCCAGTGATTTAAGAGTGCTGGGAAAATTGCTTACCTTGACTAAGAAACTGGGAAGGCAGATAAATAGGAAACAAAGGCAGTGCTTATGCCCTGGAAAGGTGGCAGCTTTTATCGCTGTACACTCAGGACTGTACCCAGATGGAGTGTGTGTGTGTGTGTGTGTAATTGAAATGAATCATTTGAGCCACCTATCTGTCTTCTGTGTATCTGTCTCTCCCTCCGGAATGTGAGGGGCTTGTTTGACCCAACCTCTTAGAGAGATGGGGCATTCAACATTTTCATGGAGAAATTAGGGATGATAAGTGTAGGTGTCTGACAGCAAAGAGGTTACAGGGATTGAGGGAAGTCCTTTTGAAAAATGTATTACACAAACTAGAGCTTGGCAGGTGGCGCCTATGGCTCAGAGGAGTAGGGCGCTGGCCCCATATACTGGAGGTGGTGGGTTCAAACCCGACCTCTGGCCAAAAACTGCATAAATAAATAAACAAACAAATAAATAAATAAATGCTAGAGCTTGGTGCAAAGGGGTTGAATCCAAGCCAGAAACCTGTTTTGTAATTCTGACTCTACCAGATGGGTGACCTTGGGTAAGTTACTTAACTTTGGCTGGGCTTGGTGGCTCATGCTTGTACTCCTAGCACTCCCAGAAGCCAAGTTGGGAGGATTGCTTGAGGGCAGGAATTGGCAAGCAGCCTGAGCAAGAGCAAAACTATCTCTCTACAAAAAATAGAAAACTTAGACAGCCATGGTGCCAGCTACCTAGGAGGCTGATGCAGGGGGATCACTTGAGCCCAGGAGTTTGAGGTTACTGTGAACTATGGTTATACCACTGCACTCCATCCTGGTAACACAGTGAGATACTGTCTCAAAAAAAAAAAATGTAATTCTTTAAGCCTTAGTTTCCTCCTATAAAACAGGGGGAAAACACCCAGATCTAGCCTATTTGACAGGGTTGATGTACCATATTAAGCGTCAGCAAATTATAGCCTGTGGATCAAATGGGGCCTTACAGCCTATTTTTTGTAAAGTTTTACTGGAACACAGTTACACCTATTCATTATATGTTGTCTGCAGCTGCTTTCTTAATATAGTAGAAGATTGAGTAGTTGGGACAGAGACTCTGTGGGCCACAGTACTAAAATACTTGTCATGTGGCCCTTTGCTGAAAAAGTTTGCTGACCCTTGTACCTAATAGTTATAAGGGGCAGGGCATGGTGGCTCACGCTTATAATCCCAGCACTGGGAGGCCAAGGCAGGTGTCCGCATCCCAACTAAAAGTAGAAGAAAACCTTGCTGGGTGTGGTGGCACATGCCTGTAGTTCCAGCTACTCAGGAGACTGAGGCAGGAGGATCGCTTGCGCCCAGGAGTTTGAGGTTGCTGTGAGCTATGATGATGCCGCGGCACTCTACCCAGGGTGAAAGAATGAGGCTCTGTCTCCAAAAAAAAAAAAAAAAAAAAGGTTATGAGGTCATGCTGTACTATTATTAGTTTATTTAAAACTGAATTATATATCAGTTAATAGAGTTATATGGGAGAGATCTCTGCAGTTCATAGGAAATATAAGGAAAGCCATAGTTTGTTAGCCATTAATGCTTTTCCTTGAAGAAATCTATTTTATGTTTGGCGAATCCTGCACAGGTGGCTGGGAAGCAAGGCAGAGGGCTGCATTGGCTTTGAGGTCTTTGGCAGCTGTTTTCTGTATCAAGGAGGAGGATAGGCCTTAAAATACTTTTCATTCTGTGCTAGAATGAACCATTTTGTAAACTCATCAGACAGGACAGGGTGGGACTTCTGGTTCAACCTGGATTTCTAGGCACCTATTATGTGTCAGGTCCTAGTACTAGTGCTGTGGACACCAAGTCCCTGCCCGCATGGAGCTCACATTCTAGCCTTCAGATGTGTCTGTTAAGTCTTTAAAAAGACATCAGAAAGTAAACTGCAGACTACCTTTTTTGACATATTCTCCTCACTTTTTATTGTGTATTATTTCTGATAGGTTATACATGTACGCAGTAAATAACTTAAAAGATTTTACAGTGAAGAATCTGTCTATCCCTGACACCTAGCTTTTAATTCCCTACCTTAGATGCAATCCTAGTTACCAGTTTCTTTCTTTCTTCCTTTCCTTTCCTTTCCCTTTCCTTTCCCTTCCCCTTCATTCTCCTTCCCCTTCCCCTTCTTCCTCTTCCCCTTCCCTTTCCTTTCTTTTGATAGAGTCTTATTCTGTCACCCCAGGGTAGAATGCTGTGATGTCATAGTTCACAGCAACCTCAAACTCTTAGGGTCAAGCGATCCTCTTGCCTTAGCCTCCTGAGTAGCTGGGACTATAAGCACCCACCACAATGCCCAGCTAGTTTTTTTTTTTTTGTTTGTTTGTTTGTTTTTGTTTGTTTGTTTTTGTCAATTTTTTTTTATAGAGACAGGGCCTCTCTAGCCTATTTTTAGAGACCAGGTCTCCCTCTTGCTTAGGCTGATCTCCAACTCCTGAGCTCAGGCTATCCACCTGCTTTAGCCTCCCAAAGGGCTAGGATTATAGACGTGAGCCATCATGCCCAGCCCTGTTACCAATTTCTTATATACCCTTCCAGTGGTGTTCTAAATGTATACAAGCATTTATTTCTATATGTATATATATTTTTCACTCTTTAAGTTTCTCTGTCCTTTCTAACATTTTTGTTTTTAAAAATTGCAAGCCTATGGAAAAGTTGAAAGGATAGGGGGCAGTGCCTGTGGCTCGAAGGAGTAGGGCGCTGGCCCCTTAAGTCGGAAGTGGCGGGTTCAAACCTAGCCCTGGCCAAAAACTGCAAAAAAAAATATTGAAAGAAAGGATAATACTATGTAACCTTCACTTGGAAGGTAGTTACCATTTTACTGTATTTGCTTTATTTCTCTCTCCTCCCAACCCCCCACATATACACACACATTATTTTCTCTCTCTCTCTCTCTTTTTGGGACAGAATCTTATTATGTCACCCTTGGTAGAGTACTGTAACATCATAGCTCACAGCAACCTCAAACTCTTGGGCTTAAGCGATTCTCTTGCTTCAGCCTCCCAAATAGCTGGGAGCCTGAATAGATGCCTGCCACAGCATCCGGCTATTTTTTTGTTGTAATTGTTGTTGTTTAGCAGGCCCAAGTCAGGTTTGAACCTGCCAGCCTCTGTGTATGTGGCCAGCACCCTAACCACTGAGCTATAGGTGCCAAGCCTCTTTTCAAGTTTTAAAAGTGAGTAGCAGATAGCGTTATAGTTCACCCCTTGAAATTCCAGCAGATAACTCCTAACAAGAAGGATATTCTCATAATTTCATTATCCCACTCAAGAATTGTATCACTGGGCTGCGCCTGTGGCTCAGTGGGTGAGGTGCCAGCTCCATGTACGGAGTGTGGTGGGTTCGGGCCTGGCCAAATGCAACAACAAAAAAAATGGCTGGGCGTTGTGGCGGGTGTCTGTGGTCCCAGCTACTTGGGAGGCTGAGGCAGGGAGAGTCACCTAAGCCCAGGAGTTGGAGGTTGCTGTGAGCTGTGATGCCACGGCACTCTACCAAGGGTGATAAAGTGAGACTGTCTCTTAAAAAAAAAAAAAAAAAAAAAAAAGAATTTTATCACTGATTTACAGTAGAACCTCCGTAGTTGACTACCCTCCTACATTGACCACCTCTTCATTGACCTAATTTTCAGGCCGGTGGTATGGCTCATGTCTGTAATCTCAGCACTTTGGGAAGCTGAGGCAGGTGGATCTTCTGAGCTTAGGAGTTTGAGACCAGCCTGAGCAAAAGTGAGACCCCGGCTCTACCAAAAAATAGAAAAAAAAAAAAAAAAAAAAAAAGCAAGGCTCAGCACCCGTAGCAAAGTGGTTATGGTGTCAGCCACATACACCGAGGCTGGTGGGGTTGAACCTGGCCCGGGACAGCTAAACAATGACAACTGCAACAAAAAATAGCTGGGCATTATGGCAGGTGCCTGTAGTCCCAGCTACTTGGGAGACTGAGGCAAGAGAATAACTTAAGCCCAAGAGTTGGAGGTTGCTGTGAGCTGTGATGCCATGGCACTGTACCAAGGACGATATAGTGAGACTCTGTCTCAAAAAAATTAAAAAATAAAAACAAACAAACTAGCTGGGCATTGTGGTGGGTTCCTGTAGTCTCAGCTACTCTTGAGGCTGAGGCAAGAGGATCATTCAAGAAGCTGGACATGGTGGCTCGAGCCTATAATCTTAGCACTGTGGGAGGCTGAGATAGGTAGATTGCCTGAACTCAGAGTTTGAGACCAGCCTGAGCAAGAGTGAGACCCTGTCTCTAAAAACAGCAGGCGCCTGTAGTCCCAGGTGCTAGGAAGGCTGAGGCAAGAGGATCACTTGAGCTCAGGAGTTTGAGATTGCTGTGAGCAATGATGCCACTGCATTCTACCCTAGGGTCACAGAGTAACTCTCTCAAGAAAAAAAACTCTTGGGATTACTCAAACCCAAGAGTTTGAGGTTGCTCTGAGCTATGATGACGCCACAGCAGTCACCTAGGGCAACAGAGTGAGACTGTCTCAAAAAAAAAAAAAAGTTGACCTAATTTTCATAGAGCATGTACCACATGTACTCAGTGGACGTTCTTTATGTTGGCCATCTCCATATGTTGACCCATTTGTTACAGTCTCTTGGGTGGTCAACTTACAGACGTTCTACTGTAGTAAGATTATCAAGTACTAATACCTACTCCTTACTCATATTTTTCCATTGGTGCAAACAATGTTCTTTATAGCTTTGTTTTCTTCTTCTTCTTCTTCTTCTTCTTTTTTTTTTTTTTGAGACAGATTCTCACTCAGTTGCCCTGGGTAGAGTGCTGTGGCATCGTAGTTCACAGCAACCTTCAACTCTTGGGCTCAAGCAATCTTCTTCCTTTCACTTCCTGAGTAGCTGGGACTACAGGTGCCTGCCACTATGCCTAACTAGTTTTGTTTGGTTTGGTTTGGTTTGGTTTGGTCGATTTATTGGTAGAAATAGGGTCTCACTCTTGCTCAAGTTGGTCTCAAACTCCTGAGCTTAAGCAATCCACCTGCCTTGGCTTCCCAGAGTGCTGGTATTACAGGTGTGAGCTACTGCACCTGGCTCTGAAGGATTAATCCCAGGTCCCCTGAGGGATTCCTCATTACATTTAGTTGTCATGTCAATGTATTTAGTTTTTTTAAGCACTTCCCTTCTTTCCTTTCTTCCTGATCTTTACCTTCATCCTTGGGCCTTCCCTTCACTTGTCCCCTTTGCTTCTTTAGCTTTTCTCTTAAGATAGAGTTTTAATACCATTTCACTTTGGTCTCTGCAGGTGTCAGCCAACTTCAAAAGCAGGATGGATCTTGACGTGGTTAACATGTTTGTGATTGCGGGCGGGACGCTGGCCATCCCAATCCTGGCATTTGTAGCCTCATTTCTCCTGTGGCCTTCTGCTCTGATAAGAATCTATTATTGGTAAGCTAATTTTGTAATTGACATTTTCACAAGTATCCTATTATTGTCATCTGTTCTGCTTGTCTTTTTTGTTATTGTTCAACATTGTATCATAAAGTATTTCAAACATACAGACAAGTTAAAAGGCACGGTGGCACCTATAGCTTAGTGGCTAGGGCACAGACCATGTACACCAAGGCTGGTGGGTTCGAACCCGGCCTGGGCCAGCTAAAACAACAATGACAGCTACAACAACAACAAAATAACCAGGCGTTGTGGTGGGCGTCTGTAGTCCTAGCTACTTCGGAGGCTGAGGCAAGAGAATTGCTTAAGCCCAAGAGTTTGAGGTCACTGTGAGCTGTGACGCCAAGGCCCATACCCAGGGCAATAGCCTGAGACTCTGTCTCAAAAAAATAAATAAATAAATAAAATTTAAAAAAGTTAAAAGGCACTCATCCTCTTTTGAATTTGGGGAGTATTCTTGACGAATTGGTGGCAGATTATACCAGATGAGCTCTTTCAGGTTTCTGATAGCATCTTTACCCACCCACACTCCCCAAGTCACTGATTCTGTCTTCAAGCAGGTATTATGCATGTTTATGGAAACTCCTTTGGCATTTTCTTGGTCATTGGATTCTGACCCTGTCATGTCCTGACAGGTGCAGTGATGTCACTAAAAAAGTGAATTAGAAAGATGAGGACCATTGAGCTGGTATTGGTAGGACAGAATGTTTTTAGAGTTATTCTAGAAATGTTCATCAGTAGAGTAACAGAAAGAAAAAAAATTTTCAAAAATATGTCATTCTTGTATCACCTTTATGATGTGTGCCCTCTCTGCACCACCTGTCCTTTTCTTTGGTATTTCCTTTACAGTGAGTCACTTTTTTCTTAAATCTTAAATCAGTTTATTTAAAAAGTGGTATAAATAGCACAACCTTAAGTGGGAAGCTTGCCATATTTTCCATAAATAGTTAATTGATTTTTAAAAGTAAAAATAAACACAATGACATTAAACAATATCACAAAATTCAAGCCCAGATACTTCTGCCTACAAAGGCTCTTAAGTCTCCTCTTTGTTCCAAAACATAAGAAAGGCTTGAAAGATTTAGCAACCCTGAGCAAAGCCTTTCTCCTTGATGGAATCAGAAAGTTATCAGTTGGAAACAAAGTGACTTTCTCATGGTGTTGTCATGAGACTTCATTGATTTTTCATGCCACTGTCCATTTATCAAATAAGATCACCCCTTCTACCCCAGCATCCCTTGGTGAAGAGGATACTGAAATTAGCCTGGCTTCTCTCTGTGCTATAGGTAACCCTACTATGATTTAACCAGGACTTAAAGAGTTAGAACTTCTATACACAGAGAGAAGAATGCAGGGAGTTTGTTGTGCCCTTTATTTGCCCTCCTTTCTGGCTCCCTTTTGTTTCACTACAGGGTGGAATTTTCTGCCTGCCAGGCAGACTCTGATCCTTGAAAATAAGCTAATTGAATGGAAGAGAACTATTCATCTTTCACTCTTGCTCTTTGGTTGAGGAGTGTGTATGACCCCTTTAGAGGGTCACCCAGGACCCACCTTCTGCATTGACAAAACTGAGACTCCAGCTGCTTAAATGCAGTGCTGGTAGTAGGAGTTCTGTGATTTGGGGGCCAAGCCTCCTGGGTGGCCCCTGACATGGAAAGGCCAGAGTTGTCTACCCCTTCTCATAGCCCTGCTGAGGCATCGTGGACCACCACACACAAATGCCACTTGTATTAAGTCACATTGAAGCCAAGAATGCAATTCAAAGATGTGGCCTATAACCATGCATATGGCTTTGTACAGAGATGTGATTATATTAAGGCTAATTTCACCCACGTCGTAGAGAAACCAGCTTCAATCCTGCATGGTCTTCCAACCCCCACGTTCCTTGGGTTGTCAAGGAGAACGCGTTCAGAGTCAGTGTGTTACAGTAATTTTGATACTTCATTTTTAAAGAAAAAAATAAGTTCATAGCAAGTAATTTACTTTTCTATTAAGATTCACATAACATAAAATTCACCATTTTAAAGTATACCATTCAGTGGCTTTAATATATTCACAGTGTATTACAGCCACTGTCTAGTTTCTGAACATCTCTATCCCTCCCAAGGAACCCCCATGTGGTCGCAGTCACTCCCAGCTTCTCTCTCCCTTCATCCCCTTGGCAACCACAGATGAATCTACTTTCTCTCTTTGGATTTGTCTATTATGGGCATTTCATATAAATGGGATCAGAACATGTGTGTCTGGTTTCTTTCACTTAGCATGTTTTCAGGGTTTATTCATGTTGTAGCAGGTGCCAATACTTCATTCGTTGTTAATAGTTGAATAATATTCTATTGTATGGTTATTCCATACTTTGTTTATCTACTTACCTGTTGATGGACATTGGGTTGGTACTTTACTTTGGGGTTATTATGAATAATTCTGCATAGCAAATAATTCACTTTTATTAATGAACAGATACCACAGAAAACCCAGAGGCTTGCACAGATCAGAACATTTAGTCCCTCATTAATTAAGTGGCAGTACAGATGCATGTGATCTTAAAACCTGCCCATGCTTGTCCCCAGATCTGAGCTGTGGCTGAAAGACAAAGACGCTGCTCTTTATTTTGTGAACTCAGGCATGCAGGCCAAGAAGAAAACCCACTTGGCTGGAGAGGATGAAAATCCTAGAAAACCTTTCAGCTTATGCCAGGCGGCATTGTGACATGGGGGATTATGAGTATAGTAATAGAGCCCATGATGCCATTGCAAAAAACTGTCAGAAAGCCTATGAGTGGCTTCTCCCGCCCCACTGAAATGCAGTCTGTTTCCTCCACATTGCCTCACTGCAAGGGACATTTACACTGTGGTTGCTGTAGGATGAGCAACTGTACCATGAGTCATTTGTATCCCTTTCCACATCTGTTCCTCCAAAAACCTTCGTGCGCTCAGTTGCCAATAATGACCACCAGAAGGGTCACCTTGCAGACCTGGGTGGGGACCTGGGTGGGTCAGGTTAATTTTCAGGATTGCCGCACGAACAGGAACAGCAGGCAGCCAACCCTCCTTCCCCTGTGCCCTGCCATATGGTGAAATTATCACATGGTCCAAGCTCCCAGAGTTCCCTCCGTGAGATCTTCTTAGGTCCTCGGGGAACAGGAACAGATGTCCCAATAGGCCACAGTCAGTCTTCAGAGCTGCTCTCTGGTCTGAGTGTCTCTGGAGCATGGCCAGCTCGTTTCCACCGCAGTGTGGACTAGCATTGCTCCTGCAGGAGGAACCACATGCTTTGCCACAAGTCTACAGAGCGCCACAACTGAGGATGCTGTAGCCACTGTGAAGGACATCAGGGTCAGCTCAGGTTTTTATTGTGTAATGAAAATACCAAGACTACTCACAGGATGAAAAAGACTGAAATTTTCTGAATTTTGTTTTCCCAAAGAAACTCAATTATTAAATCAAGATAAGAAATTATAGCAGGCAAGTCACTTATATAAATATGAGAGAAAAAAAGAGTAAGAATTGGAAAAGAAGTAATGAAACTGACATTGTTTGCAGATGACATGATTATGTAAATAGAAAGTCCAAAAGAATCTGTAGATAGTTTGTTAAAATTAGTAAATTCAGTAAGATTGCTGAATACAAGATTAGAAAACAAAAACCAGTTGTATTCCTATATACCAGCAACAAATAAGTAGAAAATGAAAAAATAACTTGGGCATAATGGTGCATGCCTATAGTTCCAGCTACTTGGGAGGCTGAGGCAGGAAGATTACCTAAACCTAGAAGTTTATGTTCAGCCTGGCCAACATAGCAATACTCTATCTTAAAAAAAGAAAAAATTATATTAATGATACCATTTACCATAATATCAACAAACATGAAATATCTAAGATTAAATCAGAAAAGCAATGTGGAAGACATCTATACAGAAAATAAAAAAGTATTCATGAGAGAGATTTAAAAAGTCTCATGAATACTTTCTCATTTTCTAAGTAGATAAAGGGATATGAAGTGGGCATCTGCGGTGCTGGTCCTGGATCCTTGTCTGGGGGCAGATATGTGGGTTCGTTCACTTTGGGCAGATTCTTCAGGCCATACACTTGTAGTTTATACACCTTTCTGTGTGGTTTACATTTCAATTAAAAATTTCTTTGAAAAACAATAATAATGTAGAGAAATTGGACTCTCATATACTGCTGTTGGCAAAGTGAAATAAATGGTACATCTGCTTTGGAATTCAGTTTGGCAGTTCTTCATCAGATTAAAAATGGAGTTACTACTTTCACTCTAGATATTTAACCTAGAGAATTGAAAACATATATCCAGGCTCAGCTCCTGTAGCACAATGGTTACAGCAACAGCCACAAACACCGAGGGTGGCGAGTTCGAATCCGGCCTTGGCCAGCCAAACAATGACAACTGCAACAAAAAGTAGCTGGGCGTTGATGCCAGGTGCCTGTAGTCCCAGCTACTTGGGAGGCTGAGGCAAGAGAATTGCTTAAACCCACGACTTTAAGGTTGCTGTGAGCTATGACGCCACGGCATTCTACTGAGGGAGACATAGTAAGACTCTGTCTCAAAAAAAAAAAAAAAGAAAGAAAGAAAGAAAAGAAAAAAGAAAACACATATCCACATTAAAAACTTGTATATATGATTGTCCATGGTGGAATTATTCATAATAGCCAAAAAGTAGTGACGACCCAACATATCAACAACATCACTTCTCAGCATTTTGGCTAAGATCAAGTATAGTATCTGTTTTTATCAGTTTAATATGTGATATGTCTTCTGTCCAAATGCACATCAATGGATGGCTGGATTAACAAAATGTGGCACATCCATGCCATGGGATATTGTTTAGCCTTTAAAAGGAATGAAGTACTGCTGGCATTCCTCCTTTCTTTGGAATGCCACGCCAGCGCCCTGCTCTGCTCTCTTCTCTCCCCTCAACCTGACATCTTCACTTCTCCCATTCCCTGCTGTCTATGCCCTTCTCTCTTCTTTCTCTCTCATCTATTTCCCCTATTCTCTTCTTTCTTTCTAATATAAAACAAGTTTATACTTTTATATTTAAAAAAAAATGAAGTATAAAGTAAATTTATATTTTTATGTCCTAAAAATGAAGAATGAAGTACCAAGACATGCTATAACATGAATGAACCTTGAAAACATTATGCTAAGCAAAAGAAGCAGATAAAAGGCCACCATATCTTGTGATCCCATTTGTAGGAAATGTCCTTAGAAACAGAAAGTAAACTAGTGGTTGCCAGGAGCTGCTGGAAGGGGAGTATGGAGAGTGAGTGCTAATGGGTATGGGTTTCTTTATTTTTTTATTGTGGTAAAATATCTACAACATAGAGAAATGGAAATTAAGTATTGGTAAGGATGTGGAGAAATTAGAATCCCGGTGCATTGCTGGTGGGAATGTAAAGTAGAACCACTGTGGTGGGCTAATCTGTTGGTTCCTCAAAACATTCTATCTAAATAGAGGCCAGGCGTGGTGGCTCACACCTGTAATCCTAGCACTCTGGGAGGCCAAGGCGAGTGGATTGCTTGCGCTCAGAAGTTTGAGACCAGCCTGAGCAACAGTAGGACTCCATCTCTACTGAAAAATAGAAGAACTGAGGGTAGAGGATCTCTTGAGCCCAAGAGGTTGCTGTGAACTATGATGACACCAAAGCACTCTACTCTGGGTGACAGCGAGAATCTGTCTCAAAAAGAAAAAAAAAGTTCAGCATAGAATTACTATATGATCCAGCAATTCCATTTCAGGGTACATGTTCAAAAGGAAAAGTTTCAAACAATACTTGTACACCAATGTTCATAGCAGCATTATTCACAAACTAAAAGAGAAACAACTCAAAAGTTTATCAATAGATGAATGGATAAACAAAATATAATGCATACAGTAAACTCCCTGTTACCCACAATGCAGGCAGCCAACATGCTCAAGCACCCACCATGTGACCCAGCAAAAAAAAAAAAAAAAATCAGTTTAAACTTGCTGTGCTGTCCTGTCAGTAAGCTGAGGCTCCCTGCATCACTTCTGCGGCTCCCATGTGTTCTCTGTGACAGTTTTAAGTGTTAATATGTATTACTTGATGTTAAAAAAAAATAGTAGTGAAGTAGAAAAGTGTATTGGCTGTCATTTAACTAAAATTGTACCCTGCATTTACAAGGTTGTTGTATAATACAGTAAAACCATGTTACAGTGAGTGAAGTTTGTCTTTGTCTTACTTTCTTTTAATTAGTGTATTTCAATATTAATAAAAAGTCAATACAGAGTTTATGGTATGGGATAGTATAGAGTACAGAATTAGTTAGGTTTGTTTTTAATGGTAACTCTCAATCAACCAGAAACTACCAATCACCATGGGTGCTGGATAACAGGGAGATTATGGCACACACAATAGAATATTATTTAACCTTGAAAAGGAATGACATTCTAATGTGTATTATAACATTGGTGAACCTTGAAAACATTATGCTATTTGAAAGAAGCCAACATAAAAAGATAAATGTGTTATGTTTCCACTTACACAAGGTATCACAGGCACAGTGGGTCACTCCTATAAGCCTACCACTCTGGGAGGCCGAGGCAGATGGATTGAACAGGAGTTCAAGACCACCCTGAGCAAAAGCAAGATCCAATCTCTAAAAATAGTGAGGCCTTGTGGGTACCTATAAGTCCTAGCTACTCAGGAGTCTGAGGCAAGAGAATCACTTGAACCTAAGAGTTTGAGGTTGCTATGAGCTGTGACACCACAGCACTCTAGCAAGGAGGACAAAGTGAGACTGTCTTAAATAAATAAATAAATAAATAAATAAATAAATAAATGGTATTTAGAATAGACACACTTATAGAGGCAGAAAGCTAATTGCTAGAGACTGGGGATGGGGAGAATGAAGAGTTATTACTAAGGGCAACAAAGTAAGACTCAGAAAAAAAAAGAAAGAAAAGTTCTGGAAATGGATAGTGGTGATAGTTGCATAGCATTGTGAATACATTAGGAAGTTGTCTTTTTTGCCCCTCTGGTCTTTCATAACTTTTTAGCTTCCCTATAAGGTTAGAGTTTTCTTCCTACTCTCTCACTGAGGGGATCATTTGAAAATGTTGAAAATATTAATTCTCGGGCCAGGTACGGTGGCTCATGCCTGTAATCTTAGCACTCTGGGAAGCCGAGGCGGGTGGATTTCTTGAGCTCAGAAGCTTACTGAACAAGAGCGAGACCCCATCTCTAAAAATAGCAGAGTGCTGTGGCAGGCATCTGTAGTCCCAACTACTTGGGAGGCTGAGGCAAGAGGATCGCTTGAGCCCAGGAGTTTGAGGTTGCTGTGAGCTGTGATGCGATGGCACTGAGGGTGACAAAGTGAGACTCCGTCTCAAAAAAAAAAAAAAAAAAAGTTCGTTCTGCAGCTTCTTATTTCTGGATCTTAGATTAAAGTTTTCCAGTGGATATACCAATTAAATGAAAAATATTGAGTATTACCAAAGAGTTCTTCCTGGTAATGAAGAAGCCCTTAATTCCTGAACCTGGCACTCTGGCTACTTTCTAGGGCTGTCTCCCTTCCCTCTGGGTTAAGCTATATGGGGCTCTCTCTAGCAGGCTTGCTTCTGCTGTTTCTACCCCTTGGTGCACTTTTTCCATTGTTTTCAGCTAATATGTGTTGAGCATTCAGTAGGCTGCTCAAGTCTCACCTTGTCCGCAGAATCCTTCCCCTTCTCCCTTGAGCTCTCCCTGGACTGTGTGTGAGAGTTGCAGAGAATTTGATGATTATAAAAAGGTAACAGAAAGAAAAAATACATTACTCATATCCCCTTGAATCATATTCTTCAATGCCTCTTTTGTTCTTGCTGCCTCTTTTTCCCCACCTTATGGGTGTTTACTTAATGTTATTATTATTATTTTTTTTTTAGTCAGAGTCTCATGTTGCCCTCAGTAGAGTGCTGTAGTGTCACAGCTCACAGCAACCTCCAACTCTTGGGCTTAAGCAATTCTCTTGCTTCAGCCTCCCAAGTAGTTGGGACTATAGGTGCCCAGCATCAATGCCCAGGTATTTTTTGTTGCAGTTGTCATTGTTTAGCTGGCCGGGACCAGATTTGAACCTGCCAACTTGGGTATATGTGCCCTACCCACTTGAACATATTATGTAAATTTATAAGCAATTAATCTCTTCTACTCTGAATTACCTTTTCATTTATATTGCCCAGTGTCAAATTGGGGCTTGGTAAGCTCTTTATAATTAAAGATATTAATCTGAGGCTGTCATATTGTAAATATTTCCCCTAAATTATCCATCAAAGGTTGGCAAGTAATATATTTGAAAGAACAGAAAATTTTTATATAATAATGACCATTTATTGAATACTTAACCATGTGCTGGGTAGTGAGCAAAACTTTATGCATGGATTATTTTTTTGTTTGTTTGAGACACAATTTTGCTCTGTCATCCTGGATAGAATACAGTGGCATCTACTGCTGAATGAGTTTGCAACCTCAAATTCCTGTCCTTAAGCAATCCTCCTGTGTACCCAGGAGGGTACCCTGGGTACCTATGTAGTACCCACATAGCTGGTACTACAAGTACATACTACCACTCCCAGCTAAGAGTGGGGTCTTACTCTTGGTTAGGCTGGTCTTGAACGCCTAAGCTCAAGTGATTTTCCTGCCTCAGCCTCCCAGAGTGCTAAGATTAAATGTGTAAGTCACCATACCCAGCAGATTATCTCATATAATCTTTGCCATATCCTCAGTGAAATGGAGCAGATTATCTCATTTAGTCTTTGCCACATCCTCAGTGGAATGGAGCATTTTTCCATATTATATGTATATGAGGACATTGAGGTTCAAGATCAAATGGTGTCTTAGTCAGTTTTGTGTCACTGTAACATAATACCATAGACTGGGCAATTTGTAAAGAAAATAAATTTATTTGGCTTGCAGTTATGGAAACTACAAAGTCCAAGAGCATGGAACTGATGTCTGGCAAGGGCCTTCATTGCTGCATTATCTCAAGGAAGGTAGAAAGGTCAAGAGAGTCTAACAGCAAGGAAAGGCAGGAGAGGTCCAGAATCACTTTTGTCAGGAACTCTCTCCTGCAGTAACAGCGTTAATCCATTCATCAGAGAGGCCTGGTCACCTCTTAACTGTCTTACCTCTTAATACAATTCTTATTGTATTAAAAGGTGGGACCTCACAATGGGAATGAAATTTCAACGTAAGATTTGAAGAGGACATTCAAACCAGAGCAGGTGGTAAACAGACAAGCTGGGACATGAATGGATGAACAAACTCATGCTCCACAGTGCCATGACTTAGAACTTTGAAAGATGCTTGCTCTGTCATGAGAAGACCTTTTAAGTAGCCATTTTTTATTGTGTTTTTAATGTTTTGAATGGGCAGTGCCATCATTGAAAAAACATTAAAAGAAATGCAGTAAAATCTCCCTCCATGTCAGTTCCCTGTTCACCTTCTCACTTCATCCCCACCCCCACACTAGATACTCATCTTTATAGTATCTTGTGTATGCCCCCCCCCCACTTTTCTTTTGCAGATGCAAGTAAGTATGAAAATATATCTTTTTCCCCCTCTCCCCTTATTGTGTACAAAGGGTTAAGTTCAAGTAATCAGGTTAGGTTATTTGCTTTTGCAAGATTTGGCTTTGTCTTTAGTGTGAAGCATATTACAAAATGAATCTCTGATTGAATTAATTATCTTTCATCTTGAAGAGATCTTCATGCCAAGATTTCAGTTTGTTTAGATGGTAATTTCATATTGAAATTGATTTGGGGCCAAACTCCAGTACTGCCAAGTCTTATGTAACCAACAGAAGCTGAGCTTTCAGCCAGCTGCCATATGTTGTGAGGAATTAAGCCTGAGGACCAGTGCAGATGGTTCTTAAGAAATAAGTTATGGGGGGGGAGGGTAATGGGTGGGGACACATCTATGGTGCATCTTAGAATGGGTACAGGCGAAACTTACTAAATGCAGAATACAAATGCCTACATACAGTAACTAAGAAAATGCCATGAAGGCTATGCTGAACAGTTTGATGAGAATACTTTAGATTGTA
>CAUYPK010141309.1:0-33209 GCA_963574355.1 Loris lydekkerianus | reverse complement strand
CCAATGATCAATACCCACCGTTTGTTTGTTTTACATATACACGTTTATTTGGTTTCCACTTTTTGCCTTCACAAAATTAAAAAGGCTTAAAATTTAATAACAATAACAATGTTTAAGATAAGGACTAGAAACAAAAACCTCGTAAAGAACAAACAAACATAAATACATTCAGAAAAGAAATCAGACGATTGCTCCAACAAAATATTGAGCAATAATAATAATAGTGTAAAAAAAGTAACATTCACATTGCCAAATAACAGTATGTCTATCATAGAATGCTTTGACTACACCCACTGTTTCATAGACACCATTATCACCATTTATTGTTAGATGGACTTAGATAAGTTTGTACCAAATCTTATTCTGTTCGTACTTCACAGAGTTGTTATAATAGTTTTCTTATGAGATAATCTCTTCATGTGTTACCTTCCTGTCATTCATCTAGTGAAAATTATTATCCTTTCTCTCTGAACTACTATTTACAAGGGCATTCTAACTTGTTTCCGTAACTTCTTTTGCCCTCTGCTCTTCTGCTGTCAACTATTCTCTAGTCAGAGTGAATGCCCTAAAAACATGTATCTGATCACATCACTTAACCTTGCTTAAATCCTTTAATGGTTCCCTATCCTTCAGAACAAAATCTAAATTTCTTAGTATAGGATTATAAGCTCTGACAATATCTTAATATATACCTTTTTGCCTCATCAGGCACTATTCTCTTCATCCCTTACTCAGTAAGCTCAGTCACATTCAGTGCCAGAGCCTTCACATATGCTCTCCTCCTTCCTGGAACACTTTTTGCCCAACACTTTTCCAAACTTAAGTGTAGCTTCTTCAGATAGTTTATATCTCACTTTCTCAGTGGGGTCTTTCGTCATCACCCTCCTTCCAGTACATATTGGATCCTCATTAAACTCTCATGGCACCTCCTATTTTTTATTTTGTCACAGAATTTGTGTGTGTGCATATGTATGTATTTTTAAAAATTGTTTAATGTACGTTATATGATTGCAGGGACTAAGCCCAACATATGTGGTAATTTTTTTGAGACAAGAGTCTCACTTTGTTGCCCTTGGTAGAGTGCTGTGGCGTTATAGCTCACAGCTCACAGCAACCTCCATCTCTTGGGCTTAGACGATTCTCTTGCCTCAGCCTCCTGAGTAGCTGAGAATACAGGTGCCCGCCACAATGCCTGGCTATTTTTTTGTTGCAGTTTGGCTGGGGCTGTGTTTGAACCTGCTACCCTCAGTGTATGGGGCCGGCACCCCTACCCACTGAGCCACAGGCACCACCCATATGTGGTAATTTTTGTTTTGTTTTGTTATTTTTTATTAAATCATAGCTGTGTACAATAATGCAATTTTTTTTTTTTTTTTTGCACTTTTTGGCCAGGGCCAGGTTTGAACCTGCCACCTTTGGTATATGGGGCCGGCGGCCTACTCCTTTGAGCCACAGGCGCTGCCCTGTGATAATTTTTTTTAAATGCGATTTTTATTGTCATAAATGGCTTTTGATCTGTTAGACATTATATTTTAGGGTATTTATTCTGGCAGTAAATAATGTTTAGACTAACCAATAATTTGCTGTCACAAGATTTAAAAAAAAAGAAAAGAAAAAATAGAGACTAACCAACAAGTCAGAGAGGTCCTAGATGCAAGGAGTCTCATTAAAATCATGCTATAATTATAGGTAAGAGATAATAAGAGTCTGAACTACTGTTGCTAGATTTAATACTCTTACTATAACCCTGCAAGGTAATAGGCGGAAGCTAAAGTTCTGAAAGTAAATGACCATTTCAAAAGAGGACATTTGAAACTTTTTGTGTAATGATTCAGCTGAGTTTATATGACCAGATAAGAAGGCTGCTGAAAGAAACTGTAATCCGGGCAGCACCTGTGGATCAGTGAGTAGGGCACCAGCCCCATATACCAAGGGTGGAGGGTTCAAACCTGGCCCAGGCAAACTGCAAACAAAAAAAATAGGCGAGCGTGTGGTGGGCACCTGTAGACTCAACTACTTGGGAGGCTAAGGCAAGAAAATCACCTAAGCCCGAGAACTGGAGGTTGCTGTGACCTGTGATGGCACGGTACTCTATCAAGGGCGACAAAATGAAACTGTCTTTAAAAAAAAAAAAAGAAAGAAAGAAACTGTAATCTCAATTTCACAAAATCATCACAATTCCAACCCTGATGTGGATACAAAAGAAGCCCCTTCCATCACTGTAATTATGTCGGGTGGTTGGTTAACTGAGAAGGTCAGTTTAATCAGGGAATCATGAACAATGATAAACACAGGACTTAAACATTTAAAACAGTAAAATGAACATTCATTCCCCAATCTTTAAGGTAAGGCCATTGATCTTCCTTTAAAAATGACCCATACCTTCTTTGACAACAAATAATTTTTGAAATGGAAAACATCAGTTAACCTAATGAGCTGGTTCAGTAGAGGTCAGTTAAGATAGTATGTATAAGTGGTATTTTGAGTGAGGCAGTTCTTTGTTGTGTAGGACTCCTAGTGCATTATGTTCCATGATCTGAGGACATTAAATGCCAAACAGCATTCCCCAGCTGTTGTGACCATCAAAATGTTTTCAAATGCCTCCCAGGTACCACCTCATAAACCACTAAGAACAGGTTGGGGGATGCTGGACAGATGAAGGAAGAGAACATTATAAAGCCAAAGAGCTGGACACAACATGCTTTTTAGATGAATCTCTTAAGATGTGAACTACAGAAATCAAATAAGATTTGGATAACACAGTGTCCCCTCATTCTGATCTCAGAAACTGAACAGGTTAGACAATAAGTAGCATTTATAATATCCTGAAATATTAATTATGCAAACTATCTTTCAGAAAACATGTTGAATAATTAGAATCCATAATATAAACTTTATGAAAAAATGTGCTAGAGCATTTAGTATGCCACAAATATTGTGACTGGACACAAGTGGAGAATCAGAAAAGAACAAGATCACAGAAGACTCTGACTCTGACATTTTAAGGAGTTCTGACCTGATTTAGACATTTGTTTTTAAAGTAAAACACATTTGGAACAAAACAACAATGAAGACATGAATTACCAGAACCTCTGAAATACCACAAAGGCATTCCCAAGAAGGAAATTTATAGCATTGCAAGCCTTCCTCAAAAGAACAGAAAGAGAGGAAGTCAACAACTTAATGGGACATCCCAAGCAACTGTTTTCTCTTTAAAAGAGAGTGATGCCTGAGTTCTGGTTGAAGCTTTGCCACTTCTGTGTGAGCTTACACAAGCTTCCTAGCCTTGGTAGCTTCAGGTTGCTCATCGGTAAAGCAGAGATAGCGAGAGCCATTACTGGTTAGTCCAGTGACTAAACGTCTGGCTTCCCAAGTTCGAATCCTGCTTCTGCCGCTTCCTGGCTGTGAGACCTTTGGCATATTACTAAAGCTCAATTTCCTCATGGAGAAAATAAGGGTAGCAATAATATCTACTTCAGAGGGTTTTATGTATCATTTATGTATCATAATGATACATAATATATATAAAGCTCTTGGACCCGTGCCAAGCCTTAAGTGCTACATAAGGGTTATCGATCCGTATTATCCATAATAATTATGTTATTATTATATGCTGGCAGTGCCTATAGCTCAGTAGCTAGGGCACCAGCTACATACACCAGGGCTGGTGGTTTGAACCCAGCCTGGGCCTGCCAAACAACAGCAACTACAACAAAAACAACAACAACAACAAAATAGACAGGCATTGTGGCAGGTGCCTATAGTCCCAGCTAGTTGGAAGGCTGAGGCAAGAGAATCGCTTAAGCCCAAGATTTTGAGGTTGCTGTGAGCTGTGATGCCTCAGCACTTCACTTAGGGCGACATAGTGAGACTCTGTCTCAAAAAAAAAAAAAAAAAAAAATTACATGCTGATATGCTTTGGATGTTTGCTACCTCCAAATCTCATGTTGAAATTTGATCCTCATTGTTGGAGGTGGGACCTGATGAAGGTGCATTTGGGTCCTGGGGGCAGATCCCTCATGAATGGCTCCAGGCCCTCCCCAGGTAATGAATGAGTTCCGACTATCATTCAAAACTTTAGAAGGCTGGATGTTTAAAGGAGCCTAGCCCCACCTCCTCCCTCTCTTGCTCCCACTCCCACTATGTGACCTACCTGCTCCCCCTTCACTTCCAGCCTTGAGTGAAGCAGCTGCTGGCATCTTGTTTGTGTAGCTTTCTTTGATGGCTGATCCAATTGAGGCTGTGTTCCTTGCCAGGGGATGTTGGTCTTTACTCCACCAGATGATCCCTGGAGTGGTGAGGCAGTGCTGCCCCTGCCAAAGTCCATGGCTCACCCCAGGCCCTTACAACCTATATCAGTTATCACTTACAGCAACAGCACATAACAAACCACCCTGAACTTGGTTTACAACAATAAGCAACATTTACTCTCCAGGTCTGTAGCCCAGCTGTGCAGCCCTGCTCTCAGGCTTCAGGTATGCAAAGTGGCCTGCTGGTGGATTTGCACGTGTTTGTCACCATCCTGCAAAGGGGGGCTCCCCAGATGTCCCAGCTCTTCTCAGATCTTCTCCCAGAAACACACAGTGCTTCCCAAGCTCCAGGCTCAAAACTGGGGCCTGATCACTCCCACCCACACCCCATTGACTGATGCAAGTCACATGACCATGCCCACATCCATGGGTAGCAGGAAGGATCCAGCCTCTTAAGGGAGAAACTCCAGGGCACAGGGATCTAGGACAGATGGAATACGGGGTAGTCCCAGTAGTCCTAAGTAGTGTCAACTCCTTGGGAGGCTGAGGCAGAAGAATTGCATGAGCCCAGGAATTGGAGGCTACAGTAAGCTATGATGATGCCATTGCACTCCAACCTGGGGAACAGAGTGAGACCCTGTCTCAAACACACACAAAAAAAATAAATAAATAAATAAAAATAAACAAACAAACAAAAAAAAAAAAAAACAGGAGAAAAAATGGAAAAATTATGCCTTCTCACACAGCTTAAAGGGGACTTCAGTAAGAAAATGTAGGTATTCAATAAATATTTGTTCGCTTTGGCTAAACTTTGAAATTTTTATACGTTCATGAAAAAGCAACTCTGGCCAGAAACACCACTGGGAAACATTATAGAAAAATAACCACAGCAGGAGGTGTGTGGTCTGAGATGAGAATAACCTGCCAGTGTAAATGGTGAAGTTAGCCAAAAACAAAGCATGATTTATCTTAGGCCTCTATAAGCACCAACCTGGCCCCGGCACAATTTTTTAAGTGGCAAACACGTACATGCACACACCACATAAACAAACCCTATTATTATCTGAAGCAAATAAATGCACTAAGCAGATTTCACCCCGAAAGGAAATGGCATGAAACAAAGAGAAAGCAACAATGCCCAGAAATTTTGTATAATAAAAGCACGACGCTGGCTAACTTTTTCTCTTTCATTTCTATATTAAAATTGTCACAAAACATGCACATTAGGTAGGCTGTTGACATAAACAGCATTTTACCCACAACATAAAAAGGCAAAACCTTAGCCCAAGGCAGCATTTCCCACTACTAGAGCCCAAGTCCACCCTGTCAAGCAGAGTCCTGGGGAAGAGAGCACTTGAAGAAGCTAGAATGTCTCCTGTCTCGTGCTTGAGGCGAGCGGGCATCCAGATGTCTAGAGAATTTTAGGAAAGGGAAGCAGCCGTGCAAAGGCACTGAGGTGGAGGCAAAATGAGCATTCAGAAAACCAAACCTCCCTTATGCCTGGGACCCTGGTGTGAAAGGGGCAGTGCCTCGAGGGGAAACTGAGGAAACAGCAATGCCATAACCTGCAATGCACATTATTTATCACTTGGTGGATACCACCATCTTCCACTTCATTTCAGTCCATTTAATGCTGAGCAGACATTGGCATACACAGAGCTCGATCAGTAATCAGAGCTTTCCCAGTTCATGGTCCTAGACCCTCCCACCTGTTGCTTTCTTTATTTATATCCCAAGCAGATGATAAAGCAATGCTCTGACCATTAAAAAAAACTTACCCCAGCCATGAAATGGATTATTGACAAAAGCACATCTCTCTTTTCTTCATGTTGTCTGATTCCTGAGGGATTAAAGTCTACAGCAAAGTCTGACTAACAGGTCAGCAAATCCGTTTTCCTTTCACCCTGGGACCACAGCTGGACTACATTTCCCAGCCTCCTCTGCAGTTAGTGGGGGCCATGTGACTTCTACTGCCAAGGGGCTGCACACAGACGGAGGTGATGTTTTCCCCTTCAGGCCTGGCCTGTAGAAACCTCCTATGGGAACCTGCATTTTCTCTATCCCCTGTCTGCTGGCCGGACCTCGGTGCCCGACCTTGGAAACCACCTGTTGAAGATGGCAGAGCTGCCATCAGCTTGGGTCCCTGAATGACTGTGTGGAGCAGAGCCCATTCCCATCGCTGCCTACCTTTGATGAGACTTCATGTAAGGGTAGAAGTGATTCTATTGTATAAGTCACTGAGCTTTTCGAAGATAGAGTAGTGGCTGCTCTATCACTGGTTCTGGGTACTGAAATATTCCCCTTATTACAGGAGACCTGTCTCTGATGGATGGTTGAAGGGGGACAGTCAAACTGAATCTGTGTCTATGCAGTGTACGTGTCTGCCTGTGTGCATGCGTGTGTGTCAGTGGGAAGTGCACGTATATGTGCATATACTGAAACAACCTGACAATGACACTTCTGTTATTTGAACTTAATAATAGTAAAGCCTTAAAGGTTCCATATTATAATAACCCAGAAGAGAGGAGGTCAGGGGAAAGTGTTGATGGCCTCATGTAAAGATGGGATGCGTTGTTGAAAGTCCTTGGAAAGGATGCAGAACATGCAAAAAGCATGAGTAATACAAAAAGCTTGCATGAGCTTCCAGCTCACGGTCCTGCATTTGAATCTAGGCTGGACCGTGTAACCTGGGTGAGATACCTGCCCTTTCCAAGGTGGAATCTTCTCATCTGTTAAATGATAATAACAATAGGTATTGCCTGGCTGTTATGAGAATCCATCAGGATCACAAACAGAGCAGATAGTCAACAAATACCGTATATACTCGAGTATAAGCCAAGTTTTTTCCGGCACAAAATTTGTGCCGAAAAACCTGAACTCAGCACAAATTTTGTGCTGGAAAAAACTCGGCTTATACTTGAGTATATACGGTAATTGCTAATATGCCTTACAGGCGATGGATGCCCTTTGGTCTACTTATTGGCTCACTATTTCACATGTGGGGTTTCTGTTTTTGTTGCTGTTGTTTTGAGTTTTTGTTTTGTTTATGGATTCAGCCAATAGCTACCTCAGTAATTTCCTACTTGTGCCCCTGAGCCCCTTGAAAAAACCTCTAAAGCTATGCTATCCAGCACTGCGGCCACTAGCCCTGTATAGCCATTTAATTTTAGATTTAATTAAAATGAAATAAAATTAGAAATTTAGTTTCTCAGTTGTACCAGCCACTCAATAGCCTGGTGAAGCTAGTGGCTACTTTACTGTCCAGCACCGAGCCTTTTCAGCAGCACAGAAGGTTCTGTTGGGCTCAAAAGGATTAGAGAGAACCATGAGCTCTTTCCCAGGATTTCCCAAGGCCTAATGAAAACTGTGCTTTTACCACAATGAAACTGCCCAGGTGAGCTAGAGCACACAGGAGGATGCTTTGGGCTACAGCTATAACAGGCTGCTGGGAGAATGCTGGTTAGTACCCTACACGGCCAGCGATCAAATACATGGGCTGGGGGTGAGCCAGAACTTGGCTCTGAGTTTGGACCTGGAGAGCTGGCTATACAGTGGGCACTGTGGCTAGGGGGCAGTGGGCAGGGCCACTGGCTCCAACCCAGGTCCCTAGCATCCTCTCAGGGGAGAATGTGGAGGAGTCAGGAGCTATAAAGCCCAAAGAGGAAGGAGGGAGATAATAACTGGGCCCCAAACCCCGTGTCAGGAGTATGAGAGGGGAGGCAGCCGTGGGCCACGCAGAAGCTGGAGTATGTGATTCTGAAGAGGACCAGGTAGGAACAGCACAGGCTTTCACAAGGAAGAAATGGATTTAGATGTTCCTTGTCAAAAAAAAAAAAAAAAAAAAAAAAAAAAGTTCTGCTTAGAAGTTGTGTATTATTTGTCTTATAAAAGTGGAGAAATGTGTTCAATATTATACACACAGAGTTTACTTGGGTGTGACTGATATTGCCAGGAGCCCATGAGATCTAGTACCCCCTTTCTCCTTACTCAGGGAATCCCAGGTTTGTCTAATATAGTCATGTGCCTGGTTAGAAAGACTCATCTCCCCAATCCTCTGCAGCTAGAAGTGGCCATGGGACCCAGTTCTAAATAAAGAGATATAAAAGTGGAGCTTCTAAAAAAACTAGTTATCCTTATATCCAACCTAACTGTCTCACCCCTTTGTTTCTTTTGCTTTTTCTTAATTTTTCCTGTATGGAAGTCATATGTGAAGTCTGGATGTGCAGCAGCCACCTTGCACCATGAGGCTGAAAGCCATACCCTAACAAAGACAGATCAGAGAGTCAGATGTAATTTGGGTCCTTGATGACTTTGTACCTACTCTACATCACCTAACCTTGGACTTCTTATTATATGATAAAAACAAATTCCTATTTGTTGAGGCCACAGAAATCCTTTTTTTACATATTATCATTCACTGCAGGCAAAACATAAAGACGTGTATTTTGTGGAGAGAATAACAGCAAAATGGGTCTGGGGCAGGGTAAAAACACAGCTTTTTCTTGCTTTGTGAACTCAGAGAACAAACTCTGAAATTGGACTGCTGGGTTTGAACACCGGTTCTGCAAGAGCCACTTTCTATACCAAGCCACAATGCAAATCAGGAAAGGCAACTCCTCTGGGCAGATGCAAGCCCTGGGCCCACGGCTTAGAAAAAAGATCATGTCTTTTAATTACTTGGATAAAAATTTGTTCCTCCTGGCAAATGCAGCCTCATCTCGCACCTATGACTCGTTAACCAGAGTGCCAGATGTATTTCAGATTTCTTGGCCAGGGGTCACTGAGCAGTAAAAACCACGTGAACCCTTACACGGTGGCCCTGGGCTCACCAGCTGCCACATGTGACGCCTGAGCCACGACTATTGGCTTTCCTTTCCCTTGATTTCCTACCTAAAAGATGAAGCTAACAATAACCTCCCTTAACGGGATCATAGATTAGGGTGCTGGTTTAGCGGCTCCTTGGCACCCATGAGTGTGAGCCTCGACTCCCAACCTCCTCCCTTTCAGAGTTATTCTGTGTATGAAATGAGACAGCCAATATCTGTCGGTGTCTGCAAAATACAATGAATAATAGCTGCTGTTATTAACTATATAATGGTCATTATCATCATTTTCATCTTCACTTTCCTTTCCTCCTAATTTATGTATTAACCCCTGAAATGTTGGCCAGCAAATAAGGCCTCAATTATTTTTAAATTTACATTCTGATTGAATGATGGCCCACATGCTCTAGACTTCCACCTGTCTCCACGAGCTCCTTATGGAGCTCTACAGAAGCTCTACAGAAGCTTGGGATTCTCTACAGAATCCCAAAGAACTGCTTTGATGCCCAGTGTCATCTCTGCAGCACCATCAATCCAGAAATGAAAGAATCGCTAAAGGTTCTGTGGAGCCAGTCGGCAAATGAGGACTTGTACAGTAGCAGTCTGGGTGAGCTGTCACATCGTACAGTAGCAGTCTGGGTGTGCTGTCACATCAGCACACACAGGAGATTTTCTAGATGGGAAATTGAGGCAAAGGAAAGTCAATAGTCGTGGCTCAGGCTTCACACGTGGCAGCGTGAGAAGAAGGGGCAGGTGGGGTGGGAGGCCCAGGCTTCTGAGCTGTCCTAAGGAAGAAATGAAGGGTACATGAACTCTGGGAGCTCGGGTCTGTTGCTGAAGAATCCACAAGGAAGGACCAGGGGTAGACACCCCCCACTCTGTGTCTAGTGCTGGGACAAAAGTTTGCAGAACGTGGCTCCCAGGAAGCGCCAGATTAAAGGACTAACAGAGCCATGTGATTGCTCCTCTTCTCCCTCATTCCAAGCCATAAACCATAGGTGTGTGAACAGGTGGAGGGTGCCACTGAAAGAGCACCAGTGGCATTTGGAGGAAAGGCTGGGAAACAGGTGTGGCAGAGGAGCCCTGGTCTCCTCCATCAACTGTGTCCCAGCCTAGGTGGCCTGTGCCGAGTCTAAGAGGAAGGAGGAAGTTGCCCCGAGGAAAGTGGGTGCAGACAGAGTGGAGAATGATGTTAAAGGAAGGGCGAGGAACCCGGAGGATGGAGATAGAATGAGATTAATTAAGCAAGTAGGGAAATTCCGCTCTGTTGAGAGGACCAATGTACATTAGAGAGTACTGATTCCCATTGGGCCGTAAATGGTGCCTCAGGGTCTCCCCCAGAAATTTCAGGCGAGGTCTCCATTGCCCACTGATGCTCAGTGTGAATGGATTCACCCAGGAAAACAAAAAGAGATGAGATTTGTGATGAAGTACCCACCATGCTAGGCAAAGGCAGCACGGGACACCTGAGCTGTCTGGAGACATAAGCCTCTGGGACTCTGCATTTGGCCAGGGGACGGGCTCTGGACATCTGCAGGCTTGCTGAGGGCTTGAGTCATTCTCACCTTCAAAGGGTAGTGGTCCCAGTGGTTGGGTATTGCAGGCTGGTTGGATGAGAGTTTGCAAATTTCATCCTCTCCAATGCCCATCTGAAGGAGGGCAGGGAGCATCAGCAGAGGGGCTCGGAAGGGATTCATGCAGAGCCCAGCTCAGCACTTACAGGCTGCCTGACCTTGAGCAAGCTCTCTGACCTCACAGTGTCATTTTCATCTCGCATGGTGCCTGGTTCCTAATCACCCTCAACCACTCACCAGTGACTGTGCAGATGAGCCTGGTGTTAGAGGCAGCCCCTGTGCAGAGATAGTTCCGCAGGCCCAGCTAGAGGGAAAGCTGTGGGGGAAGAGGAGGGGCACTGGGCTGTGACTCTGCAGAGGGCAGAGGAGCAGGGCCCCTACCAGCCATCTGCCCCAGGTCTCCTTGGACTCTCTGCATTTCCCCCAAAACATACAGTTGTGTGTAACACCCTGCAAAGGTGTGCAGCATAGGCAGGGATGATACTGGACACGGTTAACAGCTTGACACCACCTGTCATGGGTGTGCCCTGGCCACACACATAGAGAATTCTTGCGTACAGAAATAATATCATCATAGGTGTGAGCAGCACACGGTGGTCACTGGAATGTCAGCTTGTGGTCTTTGGAAGAACATATACCCGGTCCTCATTCTACAGCCTCACTTATGTCCTGCAATGTTGGAAATAGCCCTTCCCTCCATGGGCTGCCAAGTACTCCTCTCTAAAGTGAGTAAGGAAGCACCTCAGGTGGAAGTCAGGGGGAAGGAGCCACATGAGAAGGTAATTTCAGGAGCCTCAGCCTCAGTCCGGTCCCTTGGGGCACTCTGGAAAACACCTTGGACTCTGACTACGTCTGTCTGGAGGCAGAAGAACTGGGCATTTTGTTCCCAGGCATGTCAGCTGTGTCTGGGGTCAAGGAGACTCCAACATCCAAGGACAGTCCTCTAAGGTGGCAGGTGCAGGTGGTGGCTGCAACAGCAAGGCAGGGGCTAGGCTGGGTATGCAGAGGGGCCTACAGGAATGATGGGAGGGGCCGGGCACGGACATTGCCCAAAATCCCATCTGGAATTATGGGAATCAAATTAAACAGCACTGATGTATGTTAGGGTTGATTTGTTTTTAAATTTCTCATCGCTGAGCATAATAATGCTGAGAACCACTATGCATCTCTTACTACAGGCCAGGCACTGTTCTAAGTGCCCCACGCTTCTGTTGTTCTCACCCCAAGATGTGAAAACTGGACACAAAGAAAGTAACTTGCCCAAGGTCACACTGCCAGCAGGTGGCAGAGTGAGCATTTATGCCTGGAAAATCTAGCCCTGCAGCCTCTGCTCTTAAACACTTTGCTGGGCTGCATCCAAGGGTAGCCCGGTCCACAGCCCTTCCTGCCCTGTCCAGCATGGCAGCTGACAGCTATGTGCAGCCACAGAAATGTAAATTCAAAGTCAAGTTTTTAAAATTAAATAAAACTTAAAAGGCAGTCCCTCCATTGAACTACCCACCTTTAAAATGCCCAGGAGCCTCATGTAGCAGGTGGCAACTGTATTGGACAAAGCACACATGGAGTATTTCTAACAGAAAGTGTCACTGGAGAACACTGAAGACCATAGAATCCTATGGAGGGGGAAACACAGGCAGTAAGCCCCTAGGATCTGAAATAAAACGGATCAGGGTTCCTTTCCCATCTTTGGCACCATTAGCTAGATGCTATCAGGCAAACCTGAGTTCTACCACCCTTTAAAATGCAGATAGTAAGAGCTTCTATCTGCAGCCCTGTGGCTGTCATGAGAATTACATAATATTCTGAACATAAAACACTTCACACCATGCCTGGCACATTGCAATCACTGAATAACTATTAGCTACTGTGCTTATTATCTTTGTTGGTTTTATTAGTATTGCTGTTAACAGAAAACTGGAAGAAGCCACATTAGAGCTCATGTCCCATCACAGATGGGGAAATCAAGGCACACAGAAGGAACTAGGCATGAAGATGACAAAGCTGGAACCGGATGTTCACATTCCTGATCCCCTGGACAGCTGTCTTTCCACCAGTCTACTATAAACCAGTTCCACAGCCATTTCAGCACATCAACTTCAAGCTTTGTCTATGGGGCTTAAATATTCCATCTCTGACCAACCGTGAAACCATGGAAACTGAATGGCAAATTGAAAAGGCAGCAAACAAATTCGCTTGCAAAACTCTACAAATGATATAATCACTCCAGTATTTAAGCTGCAGATATTCTCTGCATTTCAGCCAAGGCTTTTCTCGATTGCTTTTGTAAACCTGCACTTGTGTGCGCCACATTCAGCGTCAGCCCACACAATGCTGTGACCATACTCTATATCAGCTCTCAACTCCATAGACTCACAGCCAAGTGCAAAGCTCCTCCTTGACTCAGAGGTGGGGGTAGGGTGGGGAGGTACCTGCATCCTGGGAAGGAAGGCCACACCGCAGGAGCAGGTCTCCAGCTCTATGGTCTCATTCCTCCCCAGCAGCTCCAAGAATAAGTAAATAGGAGTGGTGTCCTATGTGGGTGAAGAGAGAGAAAAATTGTTTGGAGGGAACCAAAGAGGAAATAATCTTTGAAAACCAGCCAGAAGCGGAGTGGCATCTGTGGTGGATGTGTTAATGGTCCAATTCTTTGCCCCTGCTGGTATCCATGCCTATTGCCATTTTACTGGAGGCCATACTCTTCCGCTAATTCCCTGTATCTGCAGGGCTTTCTTTGGCCAATGGAATCTTAGCAAATGTGATACAGTGCCTTGAAATGCTCTGTGTAATTGGACTTGCCCTCTTATGCCTGTGCCTTGAGCAAGAGAAGGTCATGCCTGCTCATACCAGAAGCGGATGGAAGATAGTCATGAGTCAGAGCTGCCTCAGCTGAGCCCAGATTGAAGAAGGATGGCAAAATCCCTCCTGACCCACAAAAGCAAGGGTCAGTTCATTCCTAAGCAGGAATCCTACCTTAGATCAGCCAACCCATGACCAGTCCACAGCAGACATCAACTGTAATAATCAATTACTATTGTTTTAAGTCACTGAATCTGGGAGGGTATTTTGTTACACAGCAATAGCTAGCTGATACAGCATCTTTGATTCCTCTCTCCTTAACCTCCCACAGCCAATCCATCAACACGTTCCAAACATATCTACGCACTTCTTTCCAATTTCATAGCCAAAAGCCTAGTCCATTTCTACATCATTTCACATGTAGACCACTCGTCCTCTCTCACCTATGCTCTTGCCTGGCTCTAATCTATTCTGTACACAGAAGGAAGGATTTTTTTTTTTTTCAAAGAAAAATTGAATTATTATATGTCTCCCTAGACATAAAACAGGGATAAATCTTAAATAAAATCCCAGCTCCTTTATGATGCCTGCAGCCCCTGAAGTCTCCAGCCTCTGCTGACCTCTTCCAGCTCTGCACATAACACCCTCCTGAAGTCAGACCAATCTTCTTTTACTTCTCAAAACATGCCAGACTGTCTTCCTAAACTAAGCCCTCCACACATCTTCTTTCCTCCACCTGAAATACTTTTCTTCCTGCTCTTAGCATAGCTGACTTTTTCTCTCCCTGGAATCTCATTTTAAACTTTATTTCCCTGACTGTATTCAAGGGATAAGGGGGTATTCTCACCCCCTGAACAGAGGGATGGCTCCAATTATCTCAAATTATCTATCTCTTTATCTCAAATTATCTATCTCAAATTATCTCTTTCTTAGAATTATTGAAATTGACTGTTATTTTATTTGTCTACTTTATTCATTTACTCAGACATTACTTATCAAATTCTTATATGTGCCAGGCATGGTTCTAAGTCCTGGGGAGATAGCAATGAACAAGATAAACCAAGTCCCAACCCTCATGGTGCACAGCTAGTGGGGGATTCAGACAATGAAAAGGTAATATATAAACTGTGGTTCACACACTTTGCTCTCTGTGGGGTGTCTGGTCAATGAAATGAGGGCAACAAGAGTAAACACAGGAGATCACAAAGGCTTTAATTGCCCACTTACTAGTATTGGCTACACACAAAATAGCAAGAGATACAAAAGGTATATGCAAATCCTGGAACTCATGGTCAATCTCTTCTACACATCATTCAATTTCATCCCTTTGTGGTCTCACCCTTGTTCTGCTGAACCCCATCAATTACTGAGCCCCTCTCAGTCCCTCTCCAACCTTGAGTGATCCCATCTGCAATGATGCTTACCCCATATGTGGAGGGCTTTTCTCATTGTTTTAAATTTCAGACTAACATGAGGATACACATGATTGAATAACATTATTTGCATTTGTAAAGTCCAAGTTGTAGTTGTTTCCTTCACCCAGGAAGGGTGCCATATACCTGTGCATTATTTCGTTTGGGTAGACTTGCTGAACCCTCTTCCTCTCTCCTCTTCTTGAATTTAATTGAGTTTTTCTCCCACATGAGCATGTAATTGTTAATCTACTAGTTTCAACATAGTATTGAGCACATGTGATGCTTGTTATTCCATTCCTATGATATTTAAGGGAGTGTTCTCCAAATCCATCCAAGTTGTTAAAAAAGATATAGGTCCCCGGCTCAGCACCTGTAGCTCAGCGGCTAGGGCACCAGGCACATACACCAGAGCTGGCGGGTTCAAATCCAGCCTGGGCCTGCAAAACAACAATGACAACTACTACATCCAAAAAAATAGTTGGGCATGTGGTGGGCATCTGCAGTCCCAGCTACTTGGGAGGCTGAGGCAAAAGAATCGCTTAAGCCCAAGAATTGGAGGTTGCTGTGAGCTGTGACACCACAGCACTCTACCCAAGGTGACATAGTGAGACTTGGTCTCAAAAAAGAAAGAAAGAAAGAAAAGAAAAGAAAAGAAAAGAAAAGAAAAGAAAAGAAAAGAAAAGAAAAGAAAAAATATGGGCCCAAATACTTAAGCCACTAGTTGTGAGAGATCAGACTCAATATCCATCATAACCTCTTCTCCATTTGATCAAAGCCCAGTTGTGTTCTTAACTCAGTTCACTCCCATGCTCATCAGAAAATAGACCTCTGTTGGGCTAAAATCTCCTTATTTTTTTGTCTGTTTCTCCACAGGGTCATGATGATTTATACCAGTTCCTATGAATTCATGAACTTCCCAAATAATATTTCTTCTAGCAAAACTTGATAACTTTCCCTTCTCCAATGCAATAAATTTATCTTCCAGTAAATACTAGTCTACTCAAGATAGATTATGTAATTTTAAATAGTGATAAAGGAGATGAAGAAAATAGACCAGACGTTCCAGCACTCTGTTGAATATAAGTGGTGAGAGTGCACATCTTTGCCTTGTTCCAGATCTTAGAAGAAAATCCTTCAACTTATCTCCATTCAGCATGTTAGCTATGGATTTTTCATATATTGCCGTTATTATATTGAGGTGCGTTTTTTCTATACCTAATTTGCTGAGAGTTTTTATCATGAAGGGATGTTTAACTTTGTCAAATGCTTTCTCTGCAGCTATTGAAATGATTATATTGTTTTTGTCTATTTGTTCTATTCAACATAGTACTGGAAGTCCTAACCAGAGAAATTAGGCATGAGAAATAAACAAAAAGCATTCAAATTAAAAAGGAAGAAATTTAATTGGTCTTGTTGGTAGACAACATAATCTTACATATAGAAAACTCTACAGACTCCACTAAAAAAAACCATTAGAACTGTTAAACAAATTCAATAAAGTTGCAGGAAACAATATCAACAAACAAAAAATCCAAAGCATTTCTACACACTAATAGTGTACTATCTGAAAATAAAACCAAGAAAACTTTGCCTAACAAATGCAATCAGTGTAACCTGGTTTCTTGTACCCGCAATGAATCCCCAACAATAAAAAAATCAAAAAAACAATCCCATTTACAATAGCTACTGAGTGATCTCTACACCGAAAACTATATAACATTGGAGAAAGAAATTGCAGAATACACAAGTAAGTGGAAAGACATTCCATGTTCACAGGTTAGAAGAATTAATATTATTAAAATGTCCATACTACCCAAAGCAATATATAAATGCAATTCATTGCCTGTCAAAATACTAATGACATTCTTCACAGAAATAGATGGAACAAAAATGACTCTTGAGCAAAGAGAGCAAAGCTGGAACCATCACAGTACCGGATTCCAAAACATGCTACAAAGCTACACTAACCAAAACAGCAGGGTACTGGCATCAAAACAGATGCATAGACCAGTGGAACAGAACAGAGAGCCCAGAAATAAATCTACACATCTACAGCCAACTGACTTTTGACAAAGTGTCAATAACATAAAATGGAGAAAGAAGAGTCTCTTTGATAAATGGTGCTGGGAAAAGTGGATATCCTCATGCCGAAGATAAAACTAAACCTTTATCTCTCACTGTATAGAAAAATCTCAAATGAATGGCTATTATCAAAAAGACAAAAAAAAAAAATGAGCAAGCATGGATATGAAGAAATGGGAACATTTATACACACACTACCCCCCCCCCATTGGTGGGGATGTAAATTAATACAACTAGTATAAAAAACAGCATAGAAATTCCTTTAAAAATTCAAAATTGAACCACCATATGATCTAACAATCTCACTATGGGGCATTTATTCAAAGGAATTCAGTATGTGAAAGAGATATTCATACTTCTATGTTTATAGCAGCTCTATTCATGATGGCCAAGATACAGGAATAACCTAAGTGACCATCAACAGATGAATAGATAAAGAAAATGTGGAATATATATACACAATGGACTACTATTCAGCTACTTATAAAAAGCAGGAAATCCTGCCATTTGCAAAAACATGGATGAACTCAGAAGACATTATGTTAAGTGAAGTAAGCCAGGCACAAAGAGACAAACACTGTATAATCTCACTCTTGGATGGAGCTAAAAAACCCTAACTCATAATAAAGAGCAGAATGGTAGTTGCCAGAGGCTGAGGGGGAAGAGGTGAGAGGGGTGAGAGGGGAAAGGAGTGAAGGTGGACGACAGGTACAAAGTCACGGTCAAGATGAATAAGCTCTGGTGTTTTACTGCGTACTTAATCAGACCGTATTATGTATCTGAAAATAGCAAGAAGAGGGAATTTTAAATGTTCCCACTGCAAAAAAATGAAATTTTCCATGGCAAATATGTTAATTACTCTGATTGGACCATTACAAAATGTGTACATGTAACAAAACATCACAATGTACCTTATAAATATGTACAATCATTATTTCTCAATTAAAAATAAAATAAAAAATAGGGGGGAAACAGTGGATGCCCCAGTCTGTGCTCAATCAATATGTGTTGAATTAATAAATTAACAATTGAATGAATAAGTTAAGTGTCCTGCAGCTTTCTCCTCCTCTATTTTCATTGTTCTCCGAAGAGTTGAACTGAATTAACTGAGTGACCCTTCCTCCAGATGTGGCTCAGGTGGAGAGCCAGCAGATCAGTTAATGCCCAAAGTAATCTGTAATAATAATAAAGAAACCCTCAAACTCGGCTGATTAAATAAGAAGACAGCTTACTTCTTTCTCACCTAGCAATCAATGATGAGCAGTCTAAGCTGACAGGGCAGCTCTGCTCCATGGAGTTATTCAGGCACCCAGTTTCTTTCTATCTTCTTGCTATATCATCCCCCAGTATTCTGCTTTCACCTCCACGACCAAAGCTAGGTCGCTACCATGCCCCTGCTTTGGTTCACTTGAAGTAGGAGGCAAGCTGTTTCTTTTTAAAGAAATGACAAGCAAGTTACATACTTCATTGGTGAAAATTTAATCAGATTAACTGGTAGCAAGGGAAACTGGGAAATGTCTGTAGCTGGGTGGCCACAAGCTCAGACAAAAATTGGGATGTACTCTTTCTAGCAAAACAAGAGAAGAATGGGTTACTAGGGGGCAGTTAACAGCACCGGCCACACCTAGACTTTTTTAAGAACCAAATCCTGGCAAAGCACTATTGATCCTACTGCTCCCTCTCTCTGAAATGTGTCTTTTCTTCTTCTTCACTATAAAACTTCCACTCTTCCCATTCTACATCATTCCCACACAAATGATCCCACCACCATTCAGCTATTCAGAGCTATTTGTGCTGAGGGCTGTGGAGGGAGTGCTGAGCCCTGCCCCCTGGAGACCTGACCGTCACGGGCTGTAGATAATGCACTAGTACACTGTCTGATCAATACATGTCTGAATGGATAGTATGGGCTCAATTGATAAGCAATGTCATCATCACTATTGTTCTTCTTTCATTATTCTTTTCCCAAGGTTTTCCTGGGAAGGTTCTATGGTGCAGTGGTACAAGCACAGGCTTGGGAGCCAGCACACCTGTGGTTGAATCCTGGGTCCACCACTTTCTCACCAGGTGACCAGGAACCTATGCTTAACCTCCCTGAGATTCGGTTTCTTCATCTGCTAAGTGGGAATAATACCAGTGATAACTTTATAGCAGTGTTTTTCAACCTTTTTTTAATCTCATGGCACACTTGAACCTATAGTTACACTTCTTCAGGACTCTTAAATTACGTTGATCAAAAAAAAAAAAAAAAGAGTAAAAACAAGAATATACTGTGATTTGAACTTTTCAAAAATAATTTCATGAATGATCTTTAGAAATTTTCGCCGAACACCTAAGATCCTCTCCTGGCACACCAGTTGAAAATCGCTGCTTTATAGAGATAATATATTAAATTATATGAGCCACATAAAGTGTGCAATACAATGTCTTCAAGGAATATGTTTTAACAAATGGTAGTGTTTGTTGTGTTGCTATCTTCATTGCCATCCTCATCATCATAGAAAGATAATCGTGTGTATCAATCAGGCTCACATTTAGCTGTAGAATAGCAGGACCCTATAACAATGGCCCCCAGGAGCCCAGTGGAGGGCAGGGCTGGAGTAGAGGCTCAGGAATGCCGCAAGGACCTCAATTCCTCCTCCCCATCACTAGTGTGTTGGCTTTCTTCCTTGCACATGTCTCTCAAGGCCAACAAATGACTGCTGTGCTTCTAACAGTGAGCATATTCCAAACAGGAAGTAGGGAAAATGAGAAAAAGAAGTTTGCCCTCAAGTCTCTTCCCAGTTATAAGTAAAACTGAGGCTTGCCTGGCTGCCTCACCCCATAGTTCTGGCCACTGAGATCTGGCCAGAACTGTGCCATACATCTGCCCCTAAGTAGCTGGAAGAGCAGGTTGTGGATGAAAGCTGGATCGGCCACCAACAGTGACCGCTATGGGTTTAATGGTGTCCCCAACAAAGATATGTTAGCATTCTAACCCCCATTGCATATGACTGAGATTTTATCTGTAAATAGGATCTTTGCAAATGCAATTAGTTCAGATGAAGTCATACGGGAATAGGGTGGCCCTTAATGCAATAGGACTAGTGTCCACATGAGAAGAAGAGAGACGCATGGTATAAGACGGTCATGTGACAATGAAGGCAAAAATTAGAGTGATGCTGCCACAAGCCAAGGAATGCCAAGAGCCATCAGCAGCTGATGGAAGCAAGGAAGCATTCAGTGAGAGCAGGGCCCTGCCAATACCTTGATTTTGGACTATTAGCCTCTGGAACTAAGAGAGAATAAATTACTGTTGTTGTAAGTCATCCAATTTACAATGCTTTGTTATATCAGCCACACCAAGTATATAAATGGATGCATTACTTGCAATGTGACTGTGCTAAAATTGAGAGTCCTGTTAAACAAACTCCATTTAAATCATTCATTCATTCCTTCAACCCCACCTGACCTAGGTGGTTTGCCACAAGCTAATGTTGCAGCCCCCTGAGTGCCACCCTTTAGCTTCTCAGCAACCCGTTTGGGGGTCTCAAGAGCCCCTTGCTCCAAAACAGGTGTACTTGACTACATGTGAAGAGGTTGCCTGCACTCACCTGAAACCAACAGCAGGAAAGGGCTTAGCCGAAGCTGGCCCCTGGGTACCTATAGCTGGTGAAGCGTAATTGTAACACATAGCCGAAAGGGTCAAGGCTCCAGAGCTACAGAACACCCCCCCCAGCCCCCCAATGAGGAACTGCTGACACAGCAAACTTGAGAAACACTTGCTAAGACCTGGGGCAGGGAGAGTCAATTCATGAGGGAAACTGGAAGAAAGAGACATTTTTTTGCAATTTGGTAAACTTGAACCCTGTGTTACTGTAGCATATCAGAAGGTCTCTTCTGCTCTGCAAACTCTCTTTAAAGATCAACAGTGCATCTTCCCCAGGGTGAATGCTTTCTCTTATATTTATTAAACTCTACTGAGCAAGCATTACACATCATGCTCCACCTGTCACAGCAGGAAAATGTGGGTAGCTGCTATTTCAATCCTTATTTTATAGTCAGAGAAACTGAGCAAATTGACCAAGGCCACAGGGCCAGTGAACAGCAAAGCTTGGACTCCAACCCATGTCCATCGGTTCTACTTCGAGTCCCCTTGACTGCTCGAACCTTTCTGCCAACCCAGAAATTGTGCTTAATGAGCTCAGGAGACCAGTTTCTTTATTCAGCACCTGCTGAATTCAAATAAAGTAGTTCTACCATATTTCACAGGAAAAAAATATATTAGTCTTCTTCTACTTAAGCTTGTTTCCCATAATTTTTCTTGAAAATATCATACATCTGCTGGTCTATGTGCACAAAAGACAAGCAAATGAACAAACAGAAGCATGTTTTTTTATAGAAAAGTGACTGAGCTGTCTTTAAGATTCTTTATGTATTATTTTCTTAGGCTTAAAGACCAACATACAAATAATATAGTCAGATCTTAGTCTGACTCTGTCATCAGTACTATTGTTTCTTGTTTGATAGGAAAAAAAATACATCTATGCGTCACCGTATTCAATACAGAAGTAAATGTTCCTGAGTACTCTAACCCCTGAATCCATTAAAGAGTTCAGAGAAGTCTGGATCCAAACCCCAGTTTCCTTATTTTAAATGGATAAGAGAAATTTTCTTCAAAAAGACTATTGCAGCAAGGAGAACACTATGACCTCAGGATCTTGAAGCTTCTCAAAATCAAACAGAAAAGGGTTCTTGTGCAGGACGGGTGAGCGGGGCTGGCATGGCTCTGGGGAGGCCTGGTAAGCTGGGAGGGTGAGCAGATAGTGTCATGGGCATTTTTACAGGGCCCCCCTTTGTGGTCAGCCTCCTGAAGGGAGCAGTTCTGCGCCTTGGTGCTTGCTTAAACTTGAGATGATCCTGTAGGAAGGGGAAACCTGAAGAAAGTTTGGCCAAGTCAAGTTCATGGGTAACTGGGATCACTTGCTCACCCGCTTCTGACCTGTGCAACATTGAGCAAGTCACTTTTCCACTTGGAGATTCTTTTTTCAAAATGCAGAAAATAACATGTCCCTAGTCTCAGAGCCCAGAGGGGATGAAACAGTGATGAAACTCTTGGCAGAGAACCACTGACTCCTATTTCCTCAGTGCCCAGAAGGGCACTGGAATATGGAGTAAGTCCCTGTCCACACTGGCTGATGTTCTATACACCTGCACCAAGTGGGGCTGGGCCAGGCCACCTGAACTCACTGGTATAAAAGTAGAGACTTAGACCAATGGAACAGAATAGAGAACCCAGAAATCAAATCATCTACTTACAACCAACTGATCTTCCACAAAGGAGACAACAATATACAATAAATGGTGTTGGAAAAACTGGGTAGACACATGCAAAAGAATGAAATTCCTGTCTCTCCCTATATACAAGATGGTTAAAGACTTGCATGTAAGGCATCAAACTATAAAAATTCTAGGAAAAAAAAAAAACATAGTAAACACTCTTACAGACATCAGCCTAAGACTAAGACCCCAACAGCAAATACGGCAACAACAAAGATATATAAATGGAACTATTCAATGAGAAAGCTTCTGCACAGCAAAAGAAATAATCAACTGAGCAAATAGACAATCAATATTTGGGAGAAAATTGTGGGAGAAAATAGCCACAAACTATATGTGTACATCTGACGAGGATCTAATATTCAGAATCTAAAAAGAGCTCAAACAAATCAGCAGAATCAAAAAATACATAAGTCCATCAAAAAGTGTGCAAAAGACACGAACAGAAGCTTTTCAAAAGGACCAACCAACATATCGAAAGAGCCTCATCATCACTAGTCATCAGAGAAATGCAAATTAAAACCACCATGAGGTATGACCTTACTCCTATCAGAAGGACCATTATGAAAAAGCTAAAAAAAAAAAAAAATAACACATGCCGGCCTATATGCAGGGAGAAAAGGAACGCTTATACGTGGACTGCAAGTTAGTACAACCCTGTGAAAAACAGTATGGGGAATCCTCAGATAAATAAACGGAGACCTACCATGTGATCCAGCAATCCCACTGCTAGGGATCTACCCAGAGGAAAGGAATTCATGGTGTCAAAAAGACACCTGCACTTGAATATTTATTGCAGCATAACTCACAATTGCAAAGATGCAGAGTCACCTCTTTGATCTTTGATGGGCCCATCTAAGTGCCCATCAATTCACAAGTGGATGAAGAAAATGTCATATAGATGTATAGTGATATAGATATGGGTATATCTGTGTACAACAGGGAGTACTGTGGCTCTGTATACAACAGGGAGTATTACTTGGCCATAAAAGGGAATGAAATAACGTTGTTCACTGCAACTTGGATGGGATTGGAGACCATTATCCTAAGTGAAGAATCTCAGGAATGGAAAACCAAACTCTTCATGTTCTCACTAATAAGTGGGAGCTAAACCGTGGGTACACATGGGCCCAAAGGGACATAAAGAACATGAGAAATTAAGAAAGGAGAAGGTTGGGGGGGGGGGGGATGAAAAACTCCACTATGGAGAACGAGGAGCACTATTCTCTTGACGGGAACACCAAAAGCCCTGACTTAAAACCATTACTCAAGGTATCCGTGTAACCAAAACATTTTACCCCCTTAATTAATATTTTAAAATAAAAGTTAAGTAAAAGATACAGGACACACGGAAGTAAATAAAAGAGACAGACATAAATAAGACATGAGCCTCCAAGGATGGGCTTCTGGTAATTGCGTTTATGCAGGTTTGCAGAACCTGCATAAACACATTTTGCTTTCTAAATGAAGTTCTTTTTTTCATGCTTAATAAGTATCATTTCTTCTATATGTTTAGCAATTGGTTCAATGTACTGTTGGGACTGTAGTTAACCGTGGTAATAAAGTACTTTTCAGGTTTAGACTTTAGCTTATTCTTAACTGTCTTATTCATTCAATAAATATTTTGGGGATGCTCACTAAATGCCCAGCACTGTTTTAGATGCCAAGGGTATGAGGTGGACTAATGCTGTGCCTCCTCTCTCCTCACCCGGCTTGGCCCACAGTGCTTGCTGTCTCCTTCCCTCCAGGGCTCTCTTCCTCTAAACACGAACGTGTGTTCACTCGGTTCCCAACAAACACAAAGCAGACAGCGCTGGAATTCAAAACAGCCTGCAGACTGCAGCCTCTTAATGATTCTAATTTATCTTTAGCATTATCAATAATAAATCAAACTAAGTGGAACTAAAACAACTTTCCCTGTGGCTGTGTCATGTTCTGTTGGAAAAGACGAGCCCCTTCAAAAGGCTGTGCTGATCACCAGCCCCGCCACCTGCCATCCGGGGAGCAGGGTTCCTGGAAGGGTTCTCAGCGCTGCTCCTCCGCGGTCCTGAAAGACATCTGACATTTGTGCATCACCAGCCATGTGCCATTGCAGGGGCAATTTGTACATTCCTCATTTGATTCAGGCCTATGGGGGGAGGGGCAAGAATGATGCCATTGTCCTAACAGGGAAACAGAGGCAGAGAGGGGCTCTGTAACCTATACATAGTCACAGAACTGGGACACTAACACGGACCTCCCTAACCCCACTCCCATATCCTCTTCCATGAAAAGGTCGCCTGCAGTCCTGATCTGCAGATGGTAGCCTGGTGTCCTGCAAAGGCCCCGGCTATGAGTTAAAGGTCTGGGTCTCTCCTCTGCCTGTGATGGTGAGGAGGTGTTCGGGCAAGCAACCAAAACTCACCCACCGAGCTGCTTTTCCCCATCTTTAAGAGGGTGGGCTGGTAACGCTTACAGGGCCACCATCTGCATAACTCCAGAGAGCCCCAAGTTCAAAGAAAATGTGAGCAGCGAGCGCCCCCTGGAGATAGCTGGTGGGTCCATGAGGAATTCATCTCTCACCAGGCAGCAGGGAGAGGTGAATTAACAGTGGCCAAAGCACAAGGTAAAGTGTCTGTGACTTAATCAATAATCCCAATTATTTTATTTATTATGGTGTTTCTCTAGGCTCTTACTGATATTCATGAGCAGAACTTTAGGTGAAATAAGAATAGCATCGACTGTACTACCTCCTGCTCAACCAGTTAAATAATCGTAATAGAGTGGAATGTTCTTGAAACCACGGGAATTCAAAGGCTCATCATCCAGTCTGAAAATCTCATTGGAAAAGGAGGAAGCCAAGGCCAAAGACATTGTAGACTCGTTGGAGATGACACAAGTCAGGTTTCTCGATGCCCGAGCCTGACTTGTCCCTCTGCCTCCCTTCCCAGACTTCCTCCCCAGCAGAATGGTGGCTGCTCTGTTACCACAGGCTCTGCTGTAGAGGTGTTGCTTTCACAGCTATTACAACTTTTTGGTCTGTGTTGCAGGTTGAATTATGTTTCCCCCAAAACATGTTGAAGTCCTAACTTCCAGCACCTGTGACTGTGACCTTGCTTGGGAATAGGGTCTTTGCAGGTTATTCTGGGATAGAGGGAGCTGCAATATGAGTGGAGCAAGAAAAGGGAAAGACGCACAGACCCAGACACACTGGGAGGATGCCATCTGATGACTGAGGCTACGGCTGGAGTGACACATCCACAAAGCAAGGAAAGCTAAGGGTTCCCAGCAACACTAGAAGCCGCGAGAAAGATGTGCAGCAGATCCTCCCCTTAGAGAATTCAAACAGAGCACACCCTGCTTCCCCTGATTTCTGATTTTCAGCCTCCAGAACGGATCAAGAAAAAATTTTCTGGGCCAGGCACAGTGGCTCACGCCTATAATCCCAGCACTCTGGGAGGCTGAGGTGGATGGATTGCCTGAGTTCACAGGGTTGAGATTGCCTGGGTTTGAGACTGGCCTGAGCCAGAGTGAGACCCCCATCTCTAAAAAACAGCCAGGCATTATGGTGGGCACCCGTAGTTCCAGCTACTCCAGAGGCTGAGGCAGGAGGATCACTGGAGCCCAAAAGTTTGAGGTTGCTATGAGATTTGATGCCATGGCACTTTATCAAGGGCAACAAAGTAAGGAAAAAAAAACTTTTTCTATTGTTTTGATTTTATTAACAGCACCACTAGCAAACTAACACAGGCCTCAGAGCAGACTTTGGAGGCAACGTTGACTGCTTTGCAGACAAGAGGCATGGATGGCCAAGCTGTCACCAAATCCTCCTTGTTCAGTTGTCTCCAGTCACAGGCCTCTTTCTCCTCCTCAAAGGCACCAGGGCCTTGGAACTTGTCCCTCCTGGTGGGAACTCTTTTCCCGGACCCTGAAGTCACCACCGCCACCAGGCTTCCATTCCAACCTCAGTCCTTGTGTCTCATCACCCTGTCCCCTTCATCACACTCAGGGCATCTGGAATGGTCCTGCATATTTACTGGTTAACGCTTCATGTCTCTCTCCCCACGGAAACACTGGTTCTTTAAGGAGCTGGAATTCCATCTCCTATTCCTTTGCTTTCTTTTTAGATGGGAGCACATAATTATTGCTCAATAAATGCCTGTTCATAGATTGGAAAGAGCAGGAACGTTGAAATCAAACTTGCCTTCACAATTCAACTCTGCCTTTGCTAGTTCAGTAACTTTATCCACATTCCTAAACCTTCCTGGTACTCAGTTTCCTCAGCTGTCCAATGGGGACAGGAATGGCCAATACCTACTGAGCTTTCTTTGCACCGGATGCTGTGCTAAGCACTTGGGGGGCATGAACAGTCTTAAACCTCCCAAAACTCTCTGCTGGAGGTACAGTTCTTATGCCCACTTTGCAGTAGTAGAAATGGACAGACAAGCTGCCCTGGGATTTGATGTGCTTTTCTTTAACTTAAGCATTGTGATTTGCTTTTCCAGTGATGCCTCCAGTACAGCAGTTTTTATCTTGTTAGAGGGTGGTGAGCATGGGAAACGATCTGTGTCCCGCACCGAGAGTGGCCCGACATGATTAGTGCTCAACTCATGCACTGGCATGCTTGTTGTAATGTTTGCTATAATCCAATATCTGTTCACTCTGGTTTCCTACCACCATCATAAGTTCACCACCCAAGGAGCCACACTTTATTTTATTCTATGCTCCAGCTGTTGAAATTCACAGGTAAAATTGCAATTTGGCCCAACCAGCGGCCTGGAAGAGATTATTCTATCTTGGGTTTAACAGAGCTCAGTTCTACACAACAAACTCCCTCTGAGCACCTAAACACGACCCAGGCACCATGGCAACCAGGACATGGGGAACAGAGTTTCAACCTCCCCCATTTCATCCTTCCATGTTTGCTTCCCAACCCAGTGGTGCGTGAGAAGAGGGAAGAAGCCCTATCACGATAGCATTGGCAGGAGACACTTCCCTGTGGACAACTGACTTTATGACCTGTGGGAACAACCCTGGACTGGGACTCTAGTCCCCAGGACACAGGGTAAGCTGATAGGACACCAAGGTCTTTAGGAGTAAACAGACATGGGTTAAAATCTAAATCCACTTAGTAGCCCTGAGACTGCTGTGAGCTCCTTAACCTCACTGAGCTTGCCCCTTCAGTGCAAAATGAGAACCCAGGGGTGGCGCCTGTGGCTCAGTGGGTAGGGCACCGGCCCCATCTACCGAGGTGGCAGGTTCAAACCCAGCCCCAGCCAAACTGCAACAAAAATTTAAAAAAATAGCCAGGCATTTTAGCGGGTACCTATAGTCCCAGCTATTTGGGAGGCTGAGGCAAAAGAATAGCCTACGCCCAGGAGTTGGAGGTTGCTGTGAGCTGTGATGCCGCAGCAATCTACTAAGGCAGACAAAGTAAACTCTGTCTCAAAAAAAAAAAAAAAAAATGAGAACCTGATAAGGCCTGTGTTGCGGGGCTTTCTAAAGGAGACATGCATGGAGCAGGCACTGGCCACATGCCTGTTACTTACTACCCTTCTGACTAGAGATACCACATTGAGTAAGTCACTGACTCCTCTCGAGCTCTGGCCTCTCATCTATAAAATAAGGTTCCTAATTCTCATTTTTAAAGAGCAATTGAGAGAATTTAATGAAACACATATGTTAAAAGCTGCACCAGAGAGGTGAGAGTTGCACAACATTGAGAATATACTTGATGCCACTGAATGATACACTTAGAAAAATGGCTTAAAATAATAAATTTTACATTAGGTATATTTTATCATAATAAAAAAAAATAAAAATATAAAAAGCTAACAAAATCAGCCACTCCAGGCAGGATTTCTGGTTATAAACAACAGTGCCTCATCTCGCTTGTTTAGCTGAAAGGGAATTGTCAGGGCACTCACAGGTCTCAGGTGGGTCAGGAGTCATTCTGAGAGGCTGTGTACCAGGAACGGCTGCAGACAGGTGACAGAGCAGGCCTGCTGCAGTAAAGACCCCCAGTGCCACACAGCGCTGACACTGCAGGGCTCAGCTCCTCCCGACAGAGAGAGACACTCAGCCATGCCGGAGACCCTACCACACGTGCGTCCAAGTGGTTGCCGCATGGCCCTGTTCCTTCACATCACTCCTTTGAAAATTCAGGTTTTGCACTGATACTTCTGGTTATCAGCATCAAGGTCGTGTGCCAGGGCAATGGTGGCAAGGAGAGCAGGTCCCTGGGCCCTGCCTTAAGGCGGTATAGACATCCATAACAGGAAATTCCCCCAATGTAGGGAAGGTATGCACAGACACTGGGCCATCAAAAGCCCCATGCAGACCATTTTAGGGAACGCTGGAGCCCAGACACACCTGACTTCAATACCAGCTCTCAGACTTGCAAGCCACATAATGTGTGGCAAATAACCCCTCAGGCTCTCGGTTTCCTCATCTGTGGTAGAGGAACCTTCAATATTGAAAATAATTCACCTTAAATTCCATTATATTATAGCTCCTTCCTCCACACATCCAACAAATTCAGTTGAGCAATTGGACAGGAAATCTTTGTGATACTGTACACTTCAAATGGCCCGAATGCCAGCAATCTCTGCCCTGTCCCCCTGAGCCCTCCTTATGTCCTCTTCATAAAGGGAAGGGCAAGCCTGAAGTGTCTCAGTCTGGCTGGGCGGCTGTTACACCAGCATAATCTGAGTGGCCTTTAAACAACAGACACTTATTGCTGATGGTTCCAGACCCTGGAGATTCGCAGATCAAGACTTAGGTGGAACTGGTGTCTGGTGCAGGCTGAGCCTCATAGACAACCTTCCACACGTCACCCCTCATGGGAGAAGGGGGTACTAGTCCCACAGCCCTCATTACAGGTGAGAGAATAAATCGGTACGGCTACCGTGATGAGAAATTTAGTAACACCTAGTAACCTTGACCTAGGCTTCGATTCCTAACATCATCACCTCGGGGGCTGCAATTATAACACATGCATTTGGGGGGAACACAAACATTCAGATCATAGCATAGAGCAACATGCAGATTTCTGGCTGAATGGTTGAATGATGCCATGACAGGTACAAAAAAAATAAAAAAGATTAATGAGGGTGGGGATGAATGGGAGGAGGTTCTGCTATTGGCTGGGACACGTGTCCATACACAACTCTGGAAGCAGACAAAGCTCAGGATCATGCCTCAGCCAAGTAACAAATGACATAACCTCAGTTAAGTGCCAGAGGTCACACAGTCCAGTCTTAGACTGGTTCTTCCATTAAGCCCTGCAGTCCAAAGAATTTCCAATCTACCCAACATATCTGAATCTTCCAAAGAACATTGCAAAAGACCCAAATCCTACTACAAAGTCACACACCTTACAATTCTTATTCTTCATTCCTCCCCATCTACAATTCCCTCATGCTCACCAGTTGCCCCGAAGTCTCACTCTCCATCCCTTATTCTCTGCTCTGCCTCGAGACTCTTTCCGAAATTGCCAGGAAGGGCTCTCCATTTTCTGCCTCTTTCCCCACTAATTTTCTTTTTTGCTCCCAGGAGTCACTCTCAACCAAGCCAAATCTCCCCAGGACAGCTCCTCCATTTTCTCCAGATGGCCAGTGTGTGTGTGTGTGTGTGTGTGTGTGTGTGTGTGTATGTGTGTGCGCACACCAGGGCTGGAAAATAACCTACATCACACAATACTAGATTTTTCCTTAGTGTGCAGAAAGCAAGTGGACAGGATTGCACATACATTAATAATTTCTGCCCAGTCATGCCTATTTCTGTGATGATAATTAAGTCTGAGAGTGGAGTGGATGGATCATAAGTTCCGGTGATCACCTTGAATTGAGGTTTACATCTCAGAATTCTCTACCTATGGTAGGTTGAAAAAATGGCTGCAATGCTTTCCAGCTTCTCCCATCAAGAAGAGAACTCTGGTATTTCTCACCCCATGAATCTAGCATGACCTATGTCTTACTTTGGCCAATAGAATATGGCAGAAGTGACTTTGAGCCTTGAGTCTAAATCTCAATCGGCTTTGCAGTTTCTGCTTTTGCAACTTCTGCGGACTTGACCTAGAGTATGAGCATGTCTGGGCTAGGTGGCTGAGAGGAGAGGCAGGGGCCCAGCCACCTGCGAAAACCAGCCAACCCTAGAAACAGAGCCTCCTGGCTGACCAAGCACCGGCCCAAGACAAAAGTGTGACCAGGAGTATAAACATCCAGGGAGCCCAGCCCAAAATGCCAACCCACAGGGTCATGAGGGAGTAGATACTTTTGTTTTAAGTCACTAAGTTTTGAAGTAAGCAGTTACACAATAAAAAATAAATGATAAAATATAGTACCCAAATAGTTATGGTTCTAGGTTCCTTCGAAGCCTTCAGAGCCAGTGTCTGCCTGCCAGTGGAAGGATCCCACCCACTGTGGGTATGGGGGACTCACAGGTCTCCCAGGGGACCTCTCCCAAGGCTGACCTGTCTAGGCTGCTCTGAACTCCAGAAGTGGCAGGACTGTTCTGTGTCTGCTGCTGCTACAACCCTGGACAACTTGCACAAATCTGCAGCAGTTTTGCTTCCACGCCTCCCCCTATTGTCTCTTCTTACCAGATATCAGAAAGAAAAAACAGCTCATCTCTGCAAATCAGCTCAGTGCTAACTCTGGTGATGGGTAAGGTGGTTTTGCAGCAGAGATATAGCCACTGGGATGGCTGGGCTTTGTAGGGGAGAGTAATCCAGGGACCCCTTTCAGACAGAGAAGCAACCCAGAACAACAGCCTTGTCCTCACTAACAAACATTAGGGTTTGGGAGTCAAAGAGATTTTATGGGGCTGGAGACTTTTGGGACTCCCTAGTAAAGTGCTAAGGACTGCAGTGAAGGTCCAGCACAAGAAACTGTATCATCCTCCCTCTATAACCAGCTGACATGATGCGTGAAATTCCAGCATTCATTCATTCCATTTCCTGTAATGGAAAATGCGCTGACATTTAAATGTATACTGTCTGTATAACAAAGCCAATATAAACCAACTTAAAAGGCCATAGACTTAGAGACGTCTATGAAGCACATGACTGACAAAAGATGGTGTCCATAATACACAAAGAATTTCTACAAGTCAGTAACAGAGAGACAACTCACAATGAGGATGGATGAAGGCAATCAAAACACAATTCATAGACAAATTCACGTGAAATGGCCAATAAACATGTGACAAGGAGCTCAGCCTCACTAGAAGTCAGGAGAAAATAAACAATCAGCAATAATAAGACATCAACTCACAACCCGCCAGACAGGCAGAAATCATACAGGCAGGAGCATGAATCAGTAGTTACTCTGAAATTTAGTAACATCCAGTAAATTTGAACATGCGCCTACCCTAAGACAGAGCGATTCCACATCTCAGATCTAAAAAGAAAATATCTTCTCACACGTGTGCATAGAAGGCGTGCCCCCGGGTGTTCACTGTAGCTTTGTTTGTAATACCAAAAAATTGGAAACAACCTAGACATCCATGTAGAGGGGAAATATAAATAAATTATGAAATATTCACACAATGGAATTCTATACCAATCTTAAAATGACTGGATTAAATTTGTATGTTTCATCATGAATAAAATATAATGTTGATATAAAAAGCAAATTGTAGAAAGTTAGGGAAAGTTTGCAGTATATATAAAATTTTAAAACTCCAAAAGAATCCTAGATACGTATATGAAAGCTCAAGATCATGGACTAGAGGACTATATCCTAACATCAGAATAGGGTCACCTCTTGGGAGGTAGGAAGGGGCAGGGGACGGGGAGGTGACCATTGGAGCCTCCAACGATATCTTTAATGCTATATTTCTTTAAGGAAAAAAATAACTGAGGGAAGTAAGCCAAATGCCAATATTCATTAAACTGGGTGGTGGATACGCAGTGGCTTGTAATTTTTTTCTGGATGCTTTTCATTCATTCCACTAATTGTATTGAATATCTGCTATATGCAAGGCACTGTTCTAGGGGCTGGGGACAGTGAACAAGACAAAAGCCCTACCCCATGGAGCCAACAGTGGAGATGGGTAGACAGTTGATAAAGGGGTAAAATACATTAAATGGACAGACTATGATAAGATCTACGAAGAAAAAATAAAACAAGGAAAGTCATCATGGAGAAGAGGTGTCAGGAAAAGAGGGCAGAGAGTTTAAATTAGGAAGCCAGGAAAGATTCCAATAAAAAGGACATCAAGACCAAAGTCTGCAGGGAGCAAAGAGGGAGCCACGGGGATGAGCAGGGAGGAGGAACAGCTGGAGCCGGCCGGGATGTGCCTGGGGCACGCAGAAGCAGCTGAGGACATCCAAAGGGTTACTGGGCCGGGCAGGTGGCATCACAGATCTCTTGAACACTTCTTAATCTTCAACAGAAAAGGAGAGGGTTCCAAAATCAGGTTTATTTGTGTTGAAACAAAAGCATAGTTGGGAAATGCAGGTATGAAGTTGAATAAACTCTTCACAAGTTTGGAATGAGCTCCTGAGTGCAGTGAGGTTTCCAGAGGGGACCGGAGAGGTGGTTCTCTCTCACAACACACCCACCCCACGGAAGGAGCTTTACCATAATGACAGATGAAGACCCAAACTCTATAATTTGAAGAAGTTTATCTGAGCCATGTATGAGGGACCATGGCCCAGAGGCTCACCCAGGAAGCCTTGAGCAAGTGGACTCCCTGTGGTTGGGTTACAGTTTGCTTTTATACATTTTAGAAAGACAGAAACTACACATAAAGCCATAAATCAAACATGGAAAGTGTACATTGATAAGGCAGGACATCTGGAAGAGGAGACTTAAAGATTATACGTGGCTTTAAAGATTCTTTTATTTGTAATTGGTTAAAGAAATGAAGCTTTGTCTACAGGTCAAAAGATAAGGAAGTCTTCCAGTTGGAGACAATGTCACCTGACACTCACTCACAAGGTCTATTGGGTAGCTGAGGACTTGC
>CAUYPK010141307.1:0-10888 GCA_963574355.1 Loris lydekkerianus | reverse complement strand
GCCTGAGGCCTAGTGCAACTTCCTGAGCCTGACTAGAAGCAGATCCATCGAGCTACTTCCGCGTAGCAACGACTCAGCAAGACCCGGCCTGAAACTGCCTCTACCTAGATACAGCCAATGTGGTACCATGCCACTGGCCCGACCCTGTCACTCACCCCTTCCCCCGCCTTCTTTCCCTGCCCCTTCTCCACAATAAAAAAATAAATAAATTAAAAAAAAAATAAAAAATAAAAAAAAAATAAAAACAGTGGCCATGCTAATTTGTTTCATTATTATAATAATTTTACTATAAATATCTTCTTTTTAAAGTCTAATAGGATGTTTAATCTGACAAGGGAATAGAAATATTTTCTGTTGTTTTTTCTTTCTTTCTTTTTTTTTTTTTCAGCACACTATGGGGACACAAATATTTCGATTACATAATGTGTTTCTGTCTTTTTTTTTTTTTCTGAGACTATGTCACCCTCAGTACAGTGCCCTGATGTCACAGCTCACAGCAACCTCAAACTCTTAGGCTTAAGCGAGTCCCAAGTAGCTGGGACTACAGATGCCCACCACAATGCCCAGCTGTTTTTCTATTGCAGTTGTCATTGTTGCTTAGCTGGTCTAGGCTGGATTCGAACCTGCCAGCCTCGGTGCATGTGGCTGATGCCCTACCCACTGAGCTACGGGCACCACCTGCTTCTGTATATTTTAAGGCAAGGTTACAAGGATGCGCTTCACCCAGAAAACGTGCATTGCACCTGCTACATGTGCAATTCCTTCCACCCCCTCCCTCCTGTTGAGTTTTACCTCCATATAAGCACATACATGGACTATTTCAGATTTAATGGTGAGTACATGTGGTGTTTGCTTTTCCATTCCTGTGATAAGTCACTCAGAATAACAGCCTCCAATTCCATCCAGGCTATTGCAAATGATACTAGGTCACCATTTCTTTTTTAATGGCCAAGTAGTACTCTGTGCTATATGTACATCGCTTTTTATTTTTTATTTTACTTTATTATTATTATTATTTTTTTTTTTTTGGAGTTTTTGGCTGGTGGGCTGGATTTGAATCTGCCACCTCCGGCACATGGGGCTGGCACCCTACTCCTTTGAGCCACAGGCGCCGCCTACATCACTTTTTGTTAATCCATTCATGACGTGATGGGCACCTGCATTGCTGCCACGTCTTTGCGTTTGTGAATTGTGCTGCTATAAACATTTCACTGCAGGGGTAGAATGGCTGTCGTTGAAAAGTCCCAAACAAGAGGTGCTGGCCTGGACGTGAAGGGAAGGGAACGTTCTTGGTGGGACTGCAAACGAGGCCAACCTCTATGGAAAGTAGCATAAAGATACATCAAAGAATGAACAGTAGATCTACCATTTGATCTAGCAATCCCCCTGCTGGGTATTGTATAAAAAAGACACATGCATTTGAGTGTTGATATATAACACACACACAATAGTTGTATGCATTATTTATGAATAATATATAATAGTTGTCTATTTAAATTGCACACAAACTTTATGGAAACCCAGTGAACATTTATACCTACATACGTATATATGTGTCTTATCACGTCCTGTTACATACCTTAAATGTGCAAAATAAAATTTATTTTAAAAAGATGCCATGTAGGCGGCACCTGTGGTTAAGTGAGTACAGCGCTGGCCCCATATACGGAGGGTGGCAGGTTCGAACACGCTCCCTACCAAACTGCAACAGGCGCCTGTAGTCCCAGCTGCTCAGGAGGCTGAAACAAAAGGATCACCTAAGCCTAAGAGCTGGAGGTTGCTGTGAGCTGTGACGCCACAGCACTCTACTGAGGGTGACAAAGTGAGACTTTGTCTCTTAAAAAAAAAAAAGGTGCAACATATACTTTGATACACATGTAATTAATTATACACGTACATATATCATTAAACACATATAATTAACATGCACTTATAATTTATGATTTGCATGTATTAAAATTTTACATTTGAATTTACAGAATTCTCCTCTTCTGAGGAAAAGAATATGTTAAAAGAGAAATGTGAAACGGTGTAATAAAAGCAACGGTATTCCAGAGACCTGAGTTTTCCCATTTGTTTTGCTGCTTTAGGCTTTCTCTCTCCCTGAGAATAATTTTAAGTCTAAGGTGGTGGTTTGTGGTGTTTAGCCCTCATTCTGTGCTTCAGATATAGAGTGGAAATATGAAAATAGAAAATTTGGACAGGCTATTTCTTTTGATTTATGAAGCTTACACTTAGGCAAAGTTTTTTTTTTTTTTTTTCCCCATGTTGCTGAATTAAGTCTTTAGTTAAATCTCATGTAAATCTCATGAGAATTTGAATACAGTCTCTAGTGAGATTCATTCCACTTTTTTTTTTGTTTTTTTGCCGTTTTTTGGCCAGGACCAGGTTTGAACCTGTCACCTCCGGCATACGGGGCTGGCGCCCTACTCCTTTGAGCCACAGGCACCGCCCTCATTCCCCTTTCTGTTAAAACAGTCTAGTATAACTTCTGCTGCAATGCATGGTTAAATAGTGTTACTGCTACCATTTACCATAACGGCATGCTAAAAAATCAAATGACAGAGGACTCATGTAAACAAAATGAGAAAACTCATGTCCTTTCAAGGAGAGGAGTGTTAAGAAACAGCTGTGAACGAAAACTACCCAGACATTCTAAAATAATTAGTGGTATTACAGCTAAAACCTACACTCCCTTCGTCCTGGATAGAGACATACAAACAAGTTTGAGCAGCTTAAAGCATCTCTTTTTGAAGTTTGCTTGTAACACAGTAAATTATCAGATTGACTTGGGCTGTTCAACCACATTACACAATGCTTATGACTCTCCCTACCATCACAATAAATCACCTGTAGTGTAGCCAGCTTTGTCCTGTCAATGTTCGTAATGTAGATTTGCGTTAGGAAAATGTCCCACCTTGAGAAATAATTATAAAGTTTCTGGTCGGATCAACAAAACTAAAGAAACAGAGGCACACAGTTTTAGCTGTAGGCAAACATAGAAATGTGATCATTTCTAACAGAATATTAAATACCCGGAATCTTTCTTTTAATTTTGTGCAGACCATCGATAATTGGATTGAAAGGTGACTCATAGCTTAAACAGAAGCCAAATAATTTTCTTTTGGTAAGTCTACAACTTTCAAACTGGTTTATTACAAAGTTGCAGCTGTAAAAACATCAGACACTTCATTGTTTTCCTAGATGCCACCATCACTTTCTTATGCACTGGTTTTATTAAACACTTTTATGAGAGTTCACCTATAAAAAATGTACGATTTAACATAAGGGGTGTACGTAGAATAATGTTTAAGTGTGAGGAAATGCAGGGGTGAAATAAAGTATGTGTTCCCCGTCCCACACACACAACCCCAGTCAAATTTTTTCCATGGTTCTCTGGGTGACCAGAAGGAGAGAAACAGGTTAGCCGCTGATTCTGATGCTTTATATAGCTTCAACCTAAATAAAGGGAGAAATTAAAAAATTTCACCAGCCTCCAAATATGCCTTATGATAAAACAATTGTACTTACTGTAATCGCTACTTATTGAATTCAAGGCATAATGATAACCAGCCTCTAATCATTCTCATTTTTTTTTTTTTTTTATGTCAGCCCTATGAACTGAGTTTCCATTTCACAGAGGAGGAAACTGGAGCTCTGAGAATTTAAAACAATGTATTCATTCTTAAGAACACAGTCATTTCGGGGTGGCTCCTGTAGCACAGTGGTTAGGGAACCCGCCGGCCACATACACCAAGGGTGGTGGGTTTGAGCCTGGCCCAGACTTGCTAAACAACAATGACAAATACAACCAAAAAATAGCCAGGCATTGTGAGTGGGCGGCTGTAGTCCCAGCCACTTGGGTACTTGGGAGGCTGAGGCAAGAGAATCACTTAAGCCCAAGAGTTTGAGGTTGCTGTGAGCTGTGACGCCAAGGCACTCTACAGAGGGTGACATAGAGAGACTCTGTCTCAAAACAAACAAACAAACAAACAAAAAAGACACGGTGTCATTTTCTTTCCTTTCTTTTCTTTTCTTTTCTTTCTTTTTTTTTTTTTTTTTTGCAGTTTTTGGCCGAGGCTGGGTTTGAACCCACCACCTCCGGGCTGGCACCCTACTCTTTTCCTTTGAGCTACAGACGCTGTCCGACAGACAGTCATTTTCTATGCTAGAATTAAATTCCTAGCAAAATCAGTGATGGGGTAGGGAGGAGAAAGAGAAAGAGAGACTTTTATAGTTAACTACTTCACATTTTGGATAAAGATAACATTGCATTTGGATAAAGATAAGATTGCGTTTTTCAGGAGGTTTATTTCGGCGATGAACCATCTAGTGATTTGAATAGTGTTGAATACCAACAACATTTGAATAGCTCTTGGTACTTACTATCCTCCTAGATCTTCCCTCATTAATACCAAGTTTTACGCATGGCAAGAGGACTGCTTTATTGAATACAAAGTTTATACTTTGAAAGAACCCTAGGTCTAAAGCACATGCATTTTACAATAGCTACAACACTAATCTTGCTATCCCCTGTAACAGATTGCTTCCAGTCAGTATTCTACATGGAAAAATGAGTCAGTCATTTCAATTTAACAAATAAATACCCGGACGATAATATATACTGCCGTTTTCTGTGAACATCATAGAAGCTAATCCAATCAGAGATTTTTTTTTTTTTTAATGAGCTGATTTTTCTTTTATTATATGCGTCTCATAAGGTATACGAAGAAAGGAATTCAGTTAGAAAGTTACATATTTAAGTGGCATTATTGTAAGAGATGTTGAAATACTGTTTAAAAGCAAACAATAGCTGTTTAGCATTGTAAGAGAGTATCCTTCCTCACTCCTCACCTCAATAACAATTTCTCTTTATGCTATCGCTTTATTTAAGAGGCCCAATAAAAGCTTTCCCCGGTTCATTGCATCCAGATTTTTCCGGTATGCTCATTCAGACAACCTCGAACTGTAAAACAATCTGACTATCACACTATAAGAAATTAATGAGTAACTGCATTGTCATTAATGTAGCAGAAATTTGGTTTGCACTGCTACACACTCTAGTGAAACTGTTTCATATATTTGTAGCACCGGAAAATTATTTTTGTTGAAGTGTGCATTTCATTCTGGGACGGCCTAAATGTCTAATGTTCAGTTGTGGTGTGTTTTACTCAGCATACGTTACTGTCTTTGTTCTACAATATTCTGTGATGTGTGAGGATTGTATTCTGTCTTGAAGTGGTCAACAGAATCCTAAAACCGCCCTGTCTGGATTTCTGCACCTGTGCATTCAGCCAATTGCATTAAAAAAAAAAAAAAAAAAAAAAAAGAAATGGTTATCCCTGCACTGGGCGGGTACAGATTTTTTTTCTTGCCACTATTTATATACAGTATAACAAGAATTCACATATAGTTCACATTGTATTAAGTATTACAAATAATCTACAGATAGTTGAATATATATAGAAGAATGTATGGATGCTATATCCTGATACTGAGTCTTTTTTTATTTAAAGTTAAGAGGGTAGCAAAAAATTTTTAGATTACATTGTTTTCATGTCCAAGGTCAAGTTCCAATTGTAAAAGAACCCCTTTCCCAGGGGGTATCCTGAACACCCCCCACCATTGTCCTCCCTCCTTCCCAATCATCTTTCCTCGTCCCACTTCCCTCTACCTCCTTACTAGACTATATTTCTGTTTTATTGTTCATAGGAGCATGCAATTGTTTATATATTGGTTTCGTTTTAGTATCACGTACATTGCATATTTATTTTTTCCATTCTTGACATATTTTACTAAGAAGAATGTATTTCAACTCCACCAGGTAAACACAAAAGATGTAAAGTCTCCATCTTTTTTTTTTTGAGACAGAGTCTCACTTTGTTGCCCTCTGTAGAGTGCTGTAGCATCACAGCTCACAGCAACCTCAAACTCTTGGGCTTAAGCGATTTTCTGGCCTCAGCCTCCCAAGTAGCTGGGATTACAGGCACCCACCCCAATGCCTGGCTATTTGTTGTTGTTGTTGCAGTTGTCATGTTGTTTAGCTTGCCCTGGTTGGGTTCGAACCCGCCAGCCTCGGGGTACGTGGCTGGTGCCATAACCACTGTGGTACAGGCACTGAGCCAACCTCCATCTTTTTTATGGCTGAATATATATACCACAGTTTGTTGATCCATTCATGGGTTGATGGGCATTTAGGTTGCTTCCATGACTTGGCAATTATGAATTCAGCAGCAATAAATATTCTTTTGTGTGTGTGTGTGACAGAGTTTCATTTTGTCACACTTAGTAGAGAGAGGTGGTGTTATAGCTCACAGCAACCTCAAACTCTTGGGCTCAAGGGATGCTCTTGCCTCAACTTCCTGTGTAGCTGGAACTACAGGTGCCCACCACAACACCCAGGTATTTTTAGAGATGGGGTCTTGCTCTTGCTCAGGCTAATGTCAAATTCCTGCACTCAAGAAATCCTCCCGCCTCCGCCTCCCAGAGTGCTGGCATTACAGGCATGAGCCACCACACCTGGCCCAGTAATAACCATCCTCGTGGTAAAATAATTTTTGTTCTTCTGCGTAGATATCTAGTAATAGGATTGCAGTATCAAATGGGAGGTCAATGTTTAGTTCTTCGAGGGTTCTCCCTACTTCTTTCATAAAGGTTGTATTAGTTTGCAGTCTACCAGCAGCGTAAAAGTGTTCCCTTCTCTTCACATCCACGCCAGCGTCTGCAGCTTTGAGACTTTGTGATGTGGGCCATTCTCACTGGGGTTAGGTGACATCTCAGGGTGGTTTTGATTTGCATTTCTCTGATGATTAGGGACGATGACCATTTTTTCATGTGTTTGTTGGCCATTCACCATTTTTCGTGAGCAACTTGAGCTTCTGTGGACTTTGGCTTCCTTTGGAGATCCTGGAACTAATTCCCTACAGAAATTGAGGGATTACTGCAGTTTCATTATTGTAAGGATATCCCTCGTACTTCACCTCCTCAAACCTTCTCTCTTTCCGACCACCTAACAGCAGCAATCTGTAGTTTTGTCAATTCCAGAACATCATATCTAAAAAAACAAAACAAAACAAAACAAAAAAACACTCAAAAATAAAGGAGTCTTTTAATCTCTGCTTCTTTTTCTTAGCAATATGATTCCTTCCTGTCTCTGTGTGACTTGATGACATTTTAATTTTTATGGGTAAAAATTGGTGTCTTCCTCCAATGTTAGGCTCTTAACGAAATAGCTTAGGCTGGGTAATGTGCACAGGACAGAAATTCAACCCTTACAACAGTGGTTCTCAACCTTCCTAATGCCTCCTAATGCTGCCACCCTTTAATACAGTTCCTCATGTTGTGGTGACCCCCAACCATAAAATGACTTTCGTTGCTACTTCATAACTGTAATTTTACTACTGTTATGAATTGCAGTGTAAATATCTGCTATGCAGGATGTATTTTCATTGTTACAAAGGGGTCTCAACCCAAAGGTTGAGAATCACTGCTACAGTCTGGAGGTTTGGGAATCCAAGATTAAGTCACCAGAATTCTGTGAACCTTCTTTTTTTTTTTTTTTTTTTTTGCACTTTTTGGCCTGGGCAGTTTGAACCTACCACCTCCAGCATATGGGATGGGGCTGGCACCCTACTCCTTTAAGCCACAGGCGCCGCCCTGTGAACCTTCTTATGGTGTCCTCACACAGGTGAACATCAGAAGCCAGTGAAGCAACTTCTGGAAACCCTTCTTCAGGGATCCTAATACTTTCCCAAGAGTGGAGCCTTCATGATGTAACCACCTCTTAAAGCTGTCATCTCCACCGGGGTTCATTTTCAACATGAATTTTTGAGACGGTGCCATCATTCAAACCATCCCTTTGCCTGGATAGACTGTTATATCTTTTGATACACTTCAAGGAGTCTTTTTTTAAATTCTCACTTAGCAGGTAAAAAGCCACCGAATTTATAGGCAGAGAGTGAGCTCTACAATTTGTACAATGACTCAGTGCTGAGGAAGTTCGTATAGGGTAAGCCAACTCCTTCTTGGAATGGAATCTTCCCTGTTGACATCTGAGTAATCCCTGCTACATTTCCTGGGAATGCTTTCACGAAAAGCATTTTTTTTGCATGATGATTTTATGTTTTATTGTTTGGGATTCATTGAGGGTACAAAGAATTAGGTTACACTGATTGTGTTTGTTCAGTAATTTTCCTCTTATAATTGTGTCCCATCCCCAAGAGGTGTGCCACACACTATGACCCTCAGCCCCCATCCCCTCTCCCAGATCCCTCGATCACTCATTCCCCATCCTTTGAGCCTGCAATCCCATTACTGGGCATCTATCCAGAAGGAAAAAAATCCTTTTATCATAAGGACACTTGTACTAGATGGTTTATTGCAGCTCAATTTACAATCGCCAAAATGTGGAAACAGCCTAAATGCCCACCAACCCAGCAATGGATTAACAAGCTGTGGTATGTGTATGTCATGGAATACTATACAGCCATTAAAAGAGATGGAGACTTTACATTCTTTGTATTAAGCTGGATGGAGTTGTAACACATTCTTCTTAGTAAAGCATCCCAAGAATGGAGAAGCAAGAATCCAATGTACTCAATTCTAATAGGAATGCTGCAGATGATCTCTATTTTATCCTTTGTTACCTTAAATCCTTCCCTTAGCTGAGACCATCCTTAACTGCAAGTTCACAAAGCGTTCTCACCTTTGCTCATGGGGTTGACCAACTTCACTCACCCCCCTTACATGGTGTGTAAGCTCTGCTTCTCGGGTAACCATCATAAGATGCACCACCTCACCTTTAGCCCACCTGAGGCACAACTTCTCTTCCTAAGTCACTATGAAGTATTTCTTTCTGACAAACTGTATCTCTCTGCCTCCTTCTTCCTCTGACTTTGGAGACAAGTTTGCCACAGGCCCATTTCAGAACAAAGTGACATTTCTCTGCTGCACCCCAGCGTAGCCTAGAAACTCTCATCCTGATTCTCAGTGTGAGAAAAAATCTAGGTTCTGCGCCTGTAGCTCAGCAGCTAGGGTACCAGCCACATACACCAAGGGCGGCAGATTCCAACCCAGCCTGGGCCTGCCAAACAACAATGACAACTACAACCAAAAAACAGCCCAGCGTTTTGGCAAGTGCCTGTAGTCCCAGCTACTTGGGAGGCTGACGCAAGGGAATCACTGAAGTCCAAGAGTTTGAGGTTGCTGTGAGCTGTGATGCCACAGCACTCTACTGAGGGTGACATGGTGAGACTCTATCTCACAAAAAAGAAAAAAAGAAGAAGAAGAAGAAATCTAACTCTAGGCCTCATACTTTCCTGTGGATCCCAGGACTGTATTTGATGTGAGATTCCTCTAGACTGTGGGCTGTTACACTGTTACAAGGTTGTTTAATTCTCACACAAGAAGGCTGAGCAGCTGCCCCCTTGCTCTGGAACATGATGATTTGCCATGGTGTCTGAATCTCTGCCCACATGTGTTCATTTCTTACAATTGCTCTGACATCCTACCACAAATCGGGTGGCTCCAAACAACACTCGTTTCTTATTTTACTCTGTGGCGTTCAGAAACCTGGCGCGGCTCTCACCGGGCTGCAGGCACCGTGTTGGCAGGCTTGCCTCCTACTGGAAGATTTTAGGGGGTAATGCACTTGTTCACCTTCCCCCGCGTCTGAGGCTGGGCACAATCTTAGCTACTAATCCCTTCCGTGGTCAAAGCCAACAGTATCTTTGTAGGTATTTATCACAAACCCCTCTCTCTGCTTCTGACTCTCCACCCTTCCTCTCCATGTCAGGACTTTTGTTAATAACACTGGGTCCACTTTCACAATCCAGGATGCCTTTTCAATCTTGAGATCCTAATTTAATCACACCTGCTAACTCCAGTTTGTCACATACGGTCCCATTTCTGCAGGGTGCGATAGTTAGGATGTGTGTATATTTAGGAAATAGAGATGAGGGGCTTTATTTTGCCTACCGCATAACTTTAATTCTGCAGTTGTAACCAGTGCTATCAACAATTTTCAATGACTGATATATGTATACACATATTTATTTCATTTTATTATTATTATTATTTTTTTTTTTGAGACAGAGTCTCACTATGTTGCCCTCGGTAGAGTGCTGTGCCATCACAGCTCACAGCAACCTCATACTCTTGGACTTAGGCGATTCTCTTGCCTCAGCCTCCTGAGTAGCTGGGACTACAGGTGCTTGCCACAATGCTGGCTATTTGAGTGTTGTAGATGTCCTTGTTGTTTGGCAGGTCCAGGTCGGGTTTGAACATGCCATCTCCAGTGTATGTGGCTGGCACCCTACCCACTATGTTATGGGCGCTGCCCTATTTGTATTTTTTTTTTTTTTGCATATAATAATTTTACTTTTTAAAATTAAGTCATAAATAAACCTCTCAGTTAGCTACTTCACAAAAATTGTGCATTTGTTGTAAGTCCAAGGAGCAGACTGAAGGCATACCTCTTGCTGTCAAGAGTCACTAACCCCCACAACCTGCACCAATGGACATAAACCCCTTGAAGTTCCACCATCATGTGTCCCAAGGCAGGGCCCCTCATGTCCTTTAAAAGCCCCTGACCTGGTAGGCATGCTGGCTCCTGCCTGTAATTCTAACACTCTGGGAAGATAAGGCAGGTGGATTGCTGGAGCTCAGGAATTAGAGACCAGCATGAGCAAGAGCAAGACGCCATCTCTACTAAAAATAGAAAAACTAGGGCAGTGCCTGTGGCTCAAAGGAGTAGGGCACCAGCCCCATGTGCCAGAGGTGGTGGGTTCAAACCCAGCCCTGGCCAAAAACTGCAAAAAAACCACACACACACACACACACACACACACACACACACACACACACAAAAGCAGTACACCATTATGGCTCC